>JAVHNL010000024.1:0-25000 GCA_031216105.1 Dalbergia cultrata | reverse complement strand
ACTTGTCTTCATTTACTTCATATGAAGATTTTGGCACCTCCCGAAAAAGTTTGTTATGTATTTCATGCTGGAAGGGTCTTTATGAGTGCCTAGATGAGGTTTCTGTGGACACTTCTGGTCACATATCCCTTGTTGAGAGGTGTATGGAGGTTCTATTCACTTTATTGCCACTTAGGCAATCTTCTGGTTGTGTAGTGTCTGAAGGGGATGTTAGTTTTGTAGAGGAGTGGTCTGAGGCTGTAAGGTGCTTAGGGAAAGCTCCACAGAGTTGGTTATTGGATTTTCTGAAGGTATGCGTACATTTAACTGTATCTCTTCATCTGCTTTTCCCCTTGAGAAAATTATTTAGACTCTCCTACTCTGCTGTTTGTTACCTTAAGTATGTTGATGTTTTATGGTTTACTTTTAGTTATTTCTCCTTGGCATTAATTTGAATTTGCGGAGGTTAAGTTTATAAGATATCAATGATCTGTTCAAACATGTGACCTAAGCAATCATTTGCAAAACAGGTTTCACATCAGGAGTTTGTTCACGGTGCTGACAAATCTATTGAAACGCAAAAGAAGGTCCTTACAAAGATCAAGCTTGTGAAGAATCGTTCTCTTCCACTGATTGAACTTGGAAAAATGAAATCATTTATATTAAACTCCAAATTGCAAGGTTAGTTTTCTGCTATGGTACTCAATTTTAGAGCACAGGAACACAAATCAATTTGGGTTGAAACAATTAATGGTTCTTAATTGTATCAGAGTTGCTACTTGTTCGTTCACTTGAAAACTGTTTGGAATTTGGAAGGATATTAAGCTGCATATGCTTAATATGTCAAATATCAATGCTAAAATTTATTTTTTGGCAGGACTCTGGGATGTACTCGTTGGAGTTGTGGCAGTTTTGCATGACGCAGATGAAAGTATCAAAAGACAATGGCTCATTGACACAGTTGAAATTAGCTGCGTATCCAGTTTTCCTTCCACGGTAGGAACTCAATAGTCAGTGTTAATACCTTCAGTGATAAACATGTTACAGCAGTAGTAATAATTATGTAGATTGAAAAAATTAAAAAGACAATAGTTTGCATGTGATAATGGCTGGAGTTTTATGGTCATGATCATGATGATGTCCATTGTCCAAACTTCATTCATATGGTGGATCCTAAGACAAGTTTATCCTATTGAATGAGTTATTCCTTATTGTATGATTGATTTGATTTCATTCAGTGTTGATGGATCTCAACCTATTTATTTATACATGCTATTGCTTTTTTCAATTTTTGTGTGACCAAAAGAAAATCACCCTCTCTACGTTCTCATCTATGATATCAATTTTGTTCATTCATTACACAGAAAAGCTCATGATCCTGCGTACTCTTGATGAAACAAGTGCTGGAATTTATGCAGCTAATGCAATTATTATTTCTATTTTTTCCCCCTAAATAATGTATATGGAAGTGTCTTTTTATATCAATCTGAATCCCTACATAACAGTTGTTGCGGCAGAAGTTTTCATGTTGATTCTTTCTGTCTACTTGTATTGTGCCTGAGCTATAACTGGTGTCACCTATTCTGTTGTTTGCCATTTATGGGACTTGGTTTAATAGGAGATCTTTTACTCCTTGATAGCCAAGTGGAATCTGTTATAGTGCTCACTCCCTTTATGCACATTATTACATTCCTTTATTATCCATCCTGCAGGCACTGCAGTTTCTTGGTTTGCTTTCCGCTACCTGCTGCAAATATATGCCCTTTTTGATTGTGGACCAAAGAACGGTACTGAGCGATCTACCAGTCACCCTTGCATCTGTTCTAGCAGACCGGAGCTGGGTTGTTGTGGCAGAAACAGTTGTTTCCCATCTATTTTCATCCACAGAACGTATATACCACTGGGCCATTCAGGTAGCAGCCGGTTCTGATGTTCTTGGTTCGCAACCCATTGATGAAAGCGAGAATCCAATGGCTGTTTTTCTACTGCAAGTGATGCATCATACCTGTGTATTACTAAAAGGGTACTTGCCATTAGAAAAGCAGCTCAGGATCGTCAGCATGGTTATTCCTTGAGATGCTAACTACATTCTTGAAGATACAGGATTCTGATGAAACTAACCAGAAGTCTGTTCTCATAAATCATTTAGTCAAAAGAACACCAGCACCATGCCAATGGCAAAATGTTCTTGGCATGTGCATTGTGCTGTGCTAATTATAGACCATTGTTTGTGTTTTTCCCTGCCACTTCTGATACCTCAATTCCAAAGTGAATTTAGAGGACTCTGCTGTGCAGAAGAAGCCAAACCGTCTTAGAATTCTGTCGCAAAGCACGCAGCTGTACATATATATTTGCCTGTTCAGTGCATCAAAATTCAGCAGAATGCATGTTGTACCATTATCTTCAGTTTAACTTTCCATGCAAGCCTGTTGTACACATTTGGAAGTAACTCGATAGTGTCTATAACGCAGCAAGTTTTAGTACGAAAGAGAAAGAAAAAAAAATCTGGGTATTACAAAGTCTTGATTTCAAACTTGAGATCTGCATTCGTTTGTATATAGTTACTTTTTTGTTTTTAAGTTGAACATTACTTTTTGTATATTTTTGTTTGTAGAACTATGAAACTTACATGGAGATTCAATTATCTGAAAATGACTTTTAATACGAAAGAGATCTGTATGAAATGCTCGCGAATGACATGTATTCATTTTCATTTACTGTCACCCACTGATTTCCAATACTTTCAGTGTAAAAATAGAATAACAGAACACCATATTGGATTTGTAATCACGTAATGCAAATATAATAGCATATTACTTATGATAAGAAGAGTTATATATACATGCGTGAGCGTGAGTTCAGCTTAAAGAATTAACTATAATATCTCTTGAGAAGACCTTTAAGAATCCTTTTTTTTTTTAGTATGAATGGTACTGATATCTGAATCCATATTCTAATACGAAACATTAGTCCCTCACCATCGTTATAAAGCGTAAGCCTATAAGAGAGGAGGTGGAAAATAAGAGCGATAAATTGAAATGCACACGAAAAAATATTTGTAGAAATCAAAGTCCATATTGGAGTCTTCATGACCAGATTATATAAAAATTTTGGACATCAATCCTTTTCAGTTAAATTTTTGGGCAAATTATATTGCATGAGATTTGGTAAAATTTATTATGATTTCCTTTTATTCTAAAATTAATTCTAAAGGTTTATGAAATTATTACCTTGATTTTTTTGAAATTTATAGAATTATTATACAATCCTCCCTTCCATTACATATTGAATAGTAAGTTCAGTGTCACCTGAAGCCAAGATAAATTTCATTAAACCTTAAGTGTTAATTTTCACAATTAATGATTCCAAATATAACTACAATATAAAAAATTAATAATAAAAAAACATAATTACAAGTTGGCATGAAAATTTAAAGAGAGAATTATAGAGATATCCTTTGAAATCTTTTCAGATTATTACACTTCACTCCCTTGATGCGTTTAAAATTATTGCACTAACCTCCCTCAATCTTATACTTTTCAATTTTATAAAAATTTAAAAAGCATACATAATTACTATTTTACCCTTATATAATTGCCCAATTTCAACTTAATCCATTCCATTCCACCTCTCTCAACAGCCGCACCGCACCGCAACACTCTCTCTGATCTGCTTTCGTAGTGTCCCGTTCAATGATTCGTCGACCTTCACTCTACCCTCCCACTCCCTTCTTCATTCTCTCACAATCACTCTCCACCACATCTCTCACAAAAGACTCACCTTTCTCATCATCATCTTCTTCTTCTTCTGCTCTAATCAGTGTTCAGGATTCTCACTCCAAACCCACTTCAAGCCCCTTCTACAACCTCCTCCCTCCCACCCAGAACCCCAACAACATAGTCAACCTCATCTCCTCAACCCTCAAACACAAAAGCTCCAACCTTTCCCTCCTCCAACATGACATCAAGGCCATCCTCCCCCACATGGGTCCCCATGAGATTTCGAGGGTCTTGCTCAGGTTGCAATCTGACCACCCTTCAGCTCTCACCTATTTCAATTGGGTCAAGAATGATTTGGGTCTCACCCCTACTGTTCAGAACTATAGCATAGTTATTCACATTCTTGCCTGGTCTAGAGTCTTCTCTGATGCCATGAAGTTGTTGTCTGAATTGATTCAATTGGTTGAGGTTGAGGGTGTTTCTGCCAATGAGGACATTCATAAGAATTTGGTTTTGTGTGCTGAGGATTGTAATTGGAATCCCGTGATATTTGATATGCTCATCAAGGCTTATGTGAAGGTTGGTATGGTTGAGAGGGGTTTTCAAACTTTTAGGAAAAATATTGAGGCTTGCTTTGTACCTAGTGTGACTGCATGCAATTGTTTGCTTAGTGGTTTGTCTAAGTTTGATTATATTGGTCAGTGTTGGGAAGTGTATGAAGAGATGGGAAGGCTTGGGATACATAGGAATGGTTATACTTTCAACATTTTGACTCATGTTTTGTGCAAAGATGGTGATACGGATAAGGTGAACGGATTCCTGGAGAAGATGGAGGAGGAAGGATTTGAGCCTGATTTGGTGACATATAACACACTCATTAATAGCTATTGTAGGAAAGGGAGATTGGAGGATGCATTTTATCTGTATAAGATCATGTTCATTAGAGGTGTGATGCCTAATTTGATTTCATACTCGGCCTTGATGAATGGCCTTTGTAAGGAAGGGAAGGTCAAGGAGGCTCATCAACTTTTCCATCAGATGGTTCATAGAGGGATAGATCCGGATATCGTGTCGTATAATACTCTCCTATGTGGTTATTGTAGAGAAAGCAAGATGCAAATGGCTAGATTGTTATTGCATGAAATGATAGGCAATGGAATTTGTCCTGACAAAATCACTTGTAAGCTTGTTGTTGAAGGACATGTAAGGGATGGGAAGCTGGCACCAGCCTTGAATTTGGTTGTGGAGCTTCAGAGATTTGGAGTTAAGATTCCTGAAGATGTGTATGATTATCTTCTAGTTGCGTTGTGTAAAGAAGGTAGGCCGTTTGCCGCAAGAAGTCTTCTGCTAAGGATATCTCAGGATGGCTGTACGCCTAAAATGAGTACTTTCAACGAGTTGGTTGTGTCTTTATGTAAATTGAATAATGTGGAAGAGGCAATTATTTTAAAATCCGAGATGGTAGGGAAGAGTATGAAACTGAATCTCAGTGCCTACGGAGCTGTTATAAGCTGCTTGTGCAGAGTAAAAAGGACTCATGAAGCTGAAGGTTTGTTGGAGGAAATGGTTTGTTCAGGCATTCTACCTGATCTAGAAATAAGCAGGGCATTAGTGAATGGGTATTGCAAAGAGAAGAATGTTGATAAAGCTGTTTCATTATTGAGATTCTTTGCCAAGGAGTTTCAAGTTTATGATACTGAAAGCTACAATGCAGTTGTCAAAGCCTTTTGTGAGGTTGGTAATGTGGCTGAGTTGATGGAGGTTCAAGATAGGCTGCTCAAAGTGGGTTATGTTCCAAATAGTCTAACATGCAAGTATGTGATCCATGGATTGCAGAAAGCTATGGAACTAGATGATGAGTTATTGGAACATAACATGGTTGAAAACTAATTGTATACCAATCTAGGACTGTGCCCCACCTACTCCATTGCCTAACCAGGATGGAAAAAACTCCTCTAAACTAAGGAGGAAAAGGTTCATTCGTCTTTAGATCATTTAGTGGGTCATGATTTCGAAACACTTCATTGATCGAGGGGTAAATATCTTCCACTTTCTCACTTATTGTACACTGCAGAAGGATCTGTTTGCAGATAACGCATTTGATATGGTTACATCATGTAGCTAAAGATGAGCTAGACAGGAAACATCTGATTTTTGCTCTCCCACTCATCAAATATAAGAGGATGGAGGCTGGGGAAAACTTAATGATGAGTGTCTTTTAGGATTCTTGTTCATATAACAGCTTTGGAAGCCCATTAATCATCCTGTTGAAGAAGGATGAAAGTCTAATACTTTTGAGGGCGTTTGTTTCGAGTTTTGAAATTAGGTTTTCAGGAATGCGATAGAATGAATCGCATTCTTGGGAATGATGGAATATGATTCCCGGGTATATTTTAAAAAATTGTTTGTTTTGTATTAAATATTCTTGTAATTATTTGTTAAGATTTTCAGGAATAAATTTAAAACTTGTTTATTTTATAACCTATATTCCTGAGAAAATATGTCATAATTTTCAAAATATTATTAACACAATCATAAAAAGAGAAAAAGTCAAATAATTGAGGGATGATTTAGTAATTGTGCTTAATAATTATGATTTTCAAGTAATGAGAATTTTTATTTCCCACCCTTCAACTTGGGTATAAGATTTCACTAAATTATAGGAAAATATTTTTCTATGGAATAATTAATACTTGGAAATTTTTTTGTAAAACCTGTAATAAATGTAGGAACGTATCATTCCCGGGAATAATTAAATATATCCCGAAACAAACGCATATTTGGTTTTACATTGAACATGTTTCGTGAGGATAGAAAAATCAACACAAAAATTAACTGCATGACACATACATAGTATTGATCTTTTTATTCTCTATTGTAAAGTTTTGGATTGTAAATGTAATCATTGCTTGATTTATTATGGAGGAGATGAAAAGATGGGAATGGGGTTGTTTTACGAATTGAGTAAGTTTTCCTTTACATAGAAAAATATACTTCACAAGTATTAGCACTATCATTATTAGTATTAGCATTATCCTTATCCTTATATGAGCGCTTCAAAATATCAATTTCCTTTGTGCTTTAAGCAGTCTTTTAATGAACAATGGATTATCTACGTTTATTTTAATTCTTTGTTCATACAATGATATACGAGGGTGTTGTACGAGCAAGAAGTTGTAATCACTTTATATTGTTATGTTCATAAAAGATTCGCACTTTGTCATTGGACATGCCTCAGTGGTAAGGAAGGGTTTAGTTTATGGTATATTCCGTTGTCAATTAAGAAAAAACGATAATTGGACAGGTTTTGTTTAGGATTTGTTAATTTCGTTGGCTTTAATGTACAAAAATTAGTGTGATTTACATTTTTGACTTGATGATTGAAAAAGAGTATATGTGATTATCATTGTGGTATCATTTTTCTGGTTTTGTTTACTACACACCTGAAGAAGTATTTATAAAGTGTGGTTAAATATTGAAAAGCGTAGCTGAAAATTTCATTACATTTCTAAATATATTTAGCCACACTTTATACAAGTGGCTAAATACATTTAAAAGTGTAATGAAATTTTTAGCCACACTTTATTTATGTGATATGCCATATTTCACCTGAAGTACCGTAGCTTAGCCTTATTCTCCTATACTAATAGTATAATTTTTAATCAATTTCGGATTACTAGAGGACTGATCAATTAAAAACAATGAAATTACCCACTGAGATTATACATTCATGACCTGAAGTTGTCCTTGTACGATCAACATTAATGCCAAATCTTCAAGAAAATAAGCATAGAATTAAGTAATGAATAATGCAGATTATTTGTATAAACATTTAGTTGGGTCTCGTACTACTAATTAATTTGGCAGTTGAGTGCGGGACCAACCAATGGAGGGAAACACGACACCGAATTAGACATAATTACGAAAAATTTATGGTAAGGGCAGGTTAGAAGTAGTATTTTATTTTAAAGAACATAAAATGTTCAATTATTTTTTTTCACATGATAAAATGTTTAAATTATTGAAAAAGGATCTCAGATATATATATATATATATATATATATATATGTGTGTGTGTGTGTGCACACCAAGTGAAAAATGAATGATATATAATTTATTTTGAGAGTGACCATAAAATTTCACTTAATAAGCAAAAAAATTACCCCTGTAGAAAAACTTCTAAATGTTTATGCTTGTAAATGAGTGGTTAATAAGTGCAAATAATTAAATAATTATATATACTACATATATGAAGTTAGTAGAAGTTAGGAAGGTGCACTTTTTTTCAGTAGCTATTTGTTTTCATTAAGTTAATAATGATAAATAATATATTATACTAAATCCATGAGTTTAGCAAACATTTACAGATGACCATTGTGTCTTGTTGATTAGGTACCGAGTGACTGATAATTATAAATAAAGTTACATTTCAAATTCATAAAAATGAAAACAAATCACGTATAGCTTTTGTTTGTTATTAGATGAACATTTCTTTTTTATCGAGTAACTAACAGCCAATAATCCTTTTCGCTAGGATACATGACAATCATGCTAGAGATGTTAGTACCTATTTTTTCCAAATGTCTAGCTAATAATTTCAGAAAAAATTTATATGCTAGATCATAATTAAGAGGAATTTGTACATGACTATTAATCGTTATTAAGTGGTTATCCATTCTCAATGATGGTTAAAAGAATGATATAATTTTCTATAATTGAAATTTATACATCATAAATAATATTTTAGTATATGTGATTACGTTGTCATTGGATAATTCTTATTTTAATCAATTAAATAGAATACAGTAGCATTTCTCCCAAAGTAAATTTAATATAATTCACCCCGATAACATAAATATTTCATGTGTCCCAATTAACCTTTCTTAACAGTCCTTATCATTAATTCTACATAAATACTACTTGTTTAGATCTCTAAGTGAATGTCTTCCGTTAGATCGCTGATTAAGTGAAGAATAATCCTTTTAAGCCACAGGCACAAACTAATACAACTCACTATTCATAGTTTCCTATTTTGTAACACAATTTGTATCCCAAGCACCCAAAAATAAAATATTAAAATTTTCTCAACCAACTCATCCCACACCACAGTTTAATAAAACTTGGAGCCAGGTGGTCACCATTGGCCTAATGTTCCCACTAAGGGTATATGTTTGGTTGGAGGTAGAAAAATGGAAGTAAATTTTTAGTGATTGAGTTTCATATATAATTTTAAATATGAAATTACATTATGAAAAATTTACCTTCAATTTTTCCCTTTCAACCAAACATAACTAGAGGTTTTATCACTACTTACAATTGATACTTTGTTCCACAACTTGCATCTATTTTTTGGCTTCACTTTAGACAGCACTAGAGTAAACTAAAATAAAAGAGTATGGTTGGCTAGAGAGTAAAAATGAGGATAAATTTTTCACAAATAAAATTCATATGTAATTGTACACATATAATTTATCGATAAAAATTTACTGTTCATTTTTAATTGCTAACCAACCACGCCCAATGTAGGAGAATAAGACATGCAACGATTCAGCTAGGGGAAGAAACACAAACTCCTCTCAATAAGCTTATTTGTAGAGTGGACAAGTAAGGGAATATATCCAATATTTAAAGTGCACCATTGCCTTTAACGTAATCCAAGAGTCCAATACACCCTTACTTGCTCAATTTGCAAATAAACTCATTTTAGAGGTGGTTTATCTGGAAAGCATAAAGGAGTAAAACTAGTCGCTTCAATTATATTTACTATAATAACCGCAGACTTAAAAGGGAAAAAGGCGTTCCCAAATACTTGCTATGTAACCGTCCGTGGCTTCTAACATAATTTTGAACTTCAAAACTTTCATTCTACAAGTGAACTATGGAAGCTGAGAACATGATGATGAACCATTCAACTAATACCACCGAATACACGAGGCAGCCAAAAAAAGAAGGAAATTTACACGTCTCAATAGTTTAAAAAAGGAACATATGGAATAATAAAATTTTCATAAATTGAAAAAAATAGCTCCTGAAAGTTAAAGTTCGATAGATTTAAAACTTTTACCTCAGCTGTACAAATCTGACCATTAACAGATCCTCAAGAGACATCGCCGTCAGGTGATTGTTTCGCAGAAACTTGCCTTGGGGTACTCTGGAGATCTTCACCTGGTTCCATTTCCATATGCTCCAAACTATTATCATTATTATTATTATTAACTTCGGAGTTTTTATGCTCACCATCTGATACATTTGCTTCTTGGTTCGCCGAGTTTTCCAATTGCTCTTCAGAATGGTCATCTTTATCTGAAGGCTCCTTGGGAGTAGATAGAGAACGTTCTCTACCACCAGCAGCATTGCTAAAATTACTACTAGGTGTCAGCCACATGAACTTCAGATTATGGTCGTTCCAGCATTTACCATTAATAAATGCCCTCTCGGCAGCACGACGACTAGTGAAAGTTATGTGTGCCTCTTGTTGGCTACTACCATTGACTTGCAAATGTTCTAGCTCTACACTGGAAAGGTCGCCATATGGTAAGAAGTGTTCCTTCAAAACAGCAACCTGAAAAACGGCAATTAGTTAAATAAAAATATAACAAGTTTACAGTAGTTGAAATTGATAATCTCCCATATGATAATAATATAGGAACAAATCTAAGGAAAAGTGACCGTATATATATACACACACGCACACAGAATTGTAGTAAATTAACCATAAAAGAAATCATGTTATTTTCATCTGAACACAACAAATTTTATCACATAATTTTTCGAACTATAAAATGATTCAAGAGGAAAATATATTCCACATTTCAACCGGGGCTATTAGGTTTGACAAGACAAACCAGCTAACAAAGTAGACTCATGCAATGTAAAAGGTTCAACTTATGAATCTTCTAGTTTCTTTCTTCAGAGTGGGCCACGCTAATTCATGATCAATGAACAATGATCTAAGAAGCACACTATACAGTAAGTTCCATGAGTTGATTTTCCTCGACAAAATGGGTGATAAAATGGTTGACCCAGAAGCTACAGAGAACAAGTAAGGAGAGAATGCATATCTATTAACCAAGGTTCTAAACCAGCACAGTTAACACTGACCTCTTAACCTCTATTTATGCAAGTACTACAGCTAATAAATGACACTTACACCCTTAAAATGGAGTTCACTACAAGCACCTACTATCTTAAACCACCAGAAATAACAGTAGTTCATGCTTAGGTTGTACAATAGGCAGCCTTGCATGATGCACGGCTTAGTCAAAAGGTGTGACTTTGCTCGTCAGCTTATGTTAAGCCTCAAGTCACCTTCATTTATATTACTCCTATTTCTCCACTCGGAAAATAGCAAGCACAATTTTTACACACCGTATAAATATCAAGGTTCTGAAAACCAGATTAGACATCGAATCGGTCAGAGCAAAGGTTCAAAGGTTCAACCGAGGCTCCAACCAGAATATAACCGGTAAATAATAAAACCTATATTTATATAAATATATAAAAATACAAAATAAAATGTCATAAATAACTAAAAATTAAATTAGGTATCAATAAAACCTATAGAATATAACATAATTCATCTCTTAATCAAAATAAACATTATTCATATGGATCAAATATCTCAAGTTACTAATTCCCATACCATAATGTCATTTCACATCTTTTTTATTAGGAAGAAAAAAAAAAAAAGATTTGACCTGGCCGGGCCGGTTTGCCTGATTTACCGGTTCCCGGCTAGTTCAAAGCGGTTCTTGACCGGTTCTTTCTTCACCAATTTTAGGGGTCAACCCGGACCAAACAGCAGACCGGTTCCCGATTCAACCAGTCTGACCGGCCGGTCCGGTCCGGTCCGGTTTTCAGAACCTGGATAAATATCCAACACAGCAAGGAAAAATACAACGATCAAGAGGAAGGATGACAAGCCAATCATGTTTTAGCCTCAACCAGTCATTAATATATCTTCTGTATGTCTATCTACAATAACCAGTATTCCTGTCATAAATTCAAATACCAAAGCCATTTTTCATTGGCATTGTAGTATCTGACTCAGTATTTTTCAGTTCAATTAGTCAAGAGACTAAATTGTCAAGAATTTAAAGAGTAACACTGCTGTAGAATGTATATGGACACATGACACGTCTGTAAGTCTGAATCCAATAGTATTATTTTCAGGCATGGTTGCATATTCAACAGGGGATGTATCTCAGTCAAGTAATGGGATTACAACCAGGTGAATAAATGAGGTGTGCCATAGCAAAACTCTCCTTCCTATTAAGTTCAGAGATGGAAGGACAGGAGAGAAGACTTACATTTGCTAGACCAGCTGGCAAAGGAGGGATGATTCTAAAAGCAGTGGGACGATTATCCAATTTGTATCTATTTACAGGCACTAACGGTTGAATTGGCTGCTTCAAGCCTGTAGCTTCTTGCAGTCTCATTGTTGTACTTACTCTAGGACTTTGGGTTACAGTATTTACCATCTGTTTGTTCTTATCAGCTGTTATCTCTGTATGTGGAGATGTCATACCAAGATCAGCATCAGATGATTGAGGAGAAGCCAGTTTGGCAACATCAGCCGTCATGTCTGTTTTGGGTCTCTTGGCAGCTTGCTCAGTGTCCACTTCACCCTTGACTCCTGAAGCCTGTGAAAAATTTTATATCATGAGATAAGGAGGAGTGATATCAATACAGGAAAGAGGATGATAACAGAATGTAAGAAGAAAAAGGTAATTCCCAATCTTTAATAATAATGTAGAGGATAAACCACAAAAACCATTTTATTAGTTGCTACAAGATATCTTGGACTGAAAATGCATACACATTATTGATACATGGTACCAGCAACCTGATCACACTACTTACTACAGGTATAGCTCTCAACCTTCTAAAAGTTAAAATGTAATGAACCTCTAAACCAATGGATCACTAACTAGTAACTACAAATTAAAGGCAGGGATATATTGGTATTACTTGTTTCTCAAGTTTGCTCAATCGGCGTCTGAACTCATTACGCTTCTGATCCAGCATTTCCTGCTTCTTACGCAGTTCTTCCTTTAGTTGCTCTATGTTTTCAAGCTTCTTTTGCAAAGGAGGTGAAACCTTGGGTCCATCTGTGGTGACAGGCTTAGGTTGATCAGAAAGTGATGATACTTCAAAATTAGTCTTAGAAGCATCACCTTGATGGATATCTTTTCCCCTATCAGTGACAGCCGGATGAGATGGAATAAAAGGAGGTGCTTGCCCACGAGGAGTTGCAATTACACCATTCCCACTTGCAGTGCTTTCATTGTGAATGCTATCACGATTAGCCCACCATAGCTTGATAAAACGATTACCCATTACAGCATCTGGTGCCTTCAAAGCAGCTTCGGCCTCTTCCCTCTTGGAAAATTGGACAAAAGCTCGTTCACTGTTCAGTGGAATGTATACGTCAATAACTTCCCCAAACTTTTTAAAATGAGCAAGAAGAAGCTCCCTTCTGTTGCTTTTCTGAGGAATTCCATTTACAAATAGAGTGCGCAATGCCTTTTGTGATGGTTTCCGTATGTGACGCATGCTGTCCATTTGTGCCTTCAAAGAGCCATCCACGGCTTTTGGGTCAGCATCATCAGCTATGATTTGCTTTCCTTGACCAGAAGCACTGTGAGCAGCAACCAATTCATCATTATCTTCCTTCAATTGATTCTCATGATAATGAAAGGAACTCATTGTAGAGTTAGCTTTCTCTTTCATGTCGAATCTGTTTTTTGAACCACCAATTCTGGCCCAGACAGATGAACTGGCACCCTGTGAACTGACAGAGGTTCTGGTGGTACCCACAGGATAGTCACTACCTGGAGCATCTGATAACCTCGCATGATGGTGGGCAGAAGCATCACTAGAAAAGGGCTCAGTTTCTTCAATCTTGGATGACTGAAGTGTTAGGAGTGCATTTGAAGACTCCAGACCACTATCATTCCAAAGGGGTTGATCAGGATCATAAAGATCGGCTCCACTTGTGCAACCAGGACCGGGATATGCACCATCCAAGGGCAAAACATCATCACCAACTAAAGACTTGGAAATTTTTCCAGGTATACATTTGTTCACTAAAGTGGTTGGAGCATTTACTGAATGTAGAGATCCAGATCCAGTAGGTGCTCCGATTAGATGTGCACTTGGAAGCGAAACAGGAAGGTTGAACTGTGAAAGACCCTGAATTGTGAATAAATTACTTAGTAAGTTTAGCAGTGAATCCAACCTTGTGAAAAGAAACTATGCATCTAATCCAAACAAGTGACCAACAGACACTGTATAGTTATGAACAAAATCCGGAAAAATACAACATAACACGAAGCATGCAACAAAAATATTAATATTCAATATCTAAGACATCTATGAAATGCATATTTGTGTTGGCCAATAGCACATAATTTACTTTAACATTCTGCTATGTAAGCATGTAATGTACAAGAAGGAATACTGCAGAAAAGCCAAAAAAATAAAATAAAATAAAATAAAATCTAATTTTCCTAAAGCAATCCCAGAAAACAGACAGGAGGGATAACAAAAATTGAATGCCGAGGCACATGGTTCAAAGCAATCAAGGTTCATGTACTTATTCAACAAGGCATGGCATTGCACTGCACACAAAACACATGCACTATGAAATATTTAAGCCAGGCTAACAAGTTCAAATTTAAGCATCTCCTAGTTGTTTTTCTTTTATTTATTATACAAGGATAGCAACACGAAAGAAAGATAAAATCAAGATAGCTGAAGGGCTACCTATGCTGCATTTTGGACATGGCTACTCCCTCAACCAAGTTTATGGGCGATGAGCTATGTTACATTGATTCAGGAATGAGTTTCTGGTACGAAATGAGTATGGTACAGGAATACGGCATCTTCTTAAAAACTTAAAAACTAAAACATGAATATAGCAGTGTATAGCGTGTGCGCGCGCATACACACATAATTGTCATGCATTGACAATGTAAACCATCTTTACAGTGTTATCCAATAGAAAGTTGCTATGAAAGAATTAAACTATATATATATATATATATAAAACTAGAATTGTGGGAGAAATTACTCTAACAATTCCGAGGGATTGAGTTAAACTCTATATATACATAAAAACATGCAAAATAAATATAAAATTATTGTAAGAATTTATAAAAGATATCATTTTATTTTATTGTTATTAAAAGTATTATTTGATATATTAAAGGTTGCTTCCAAAATTTGGTTTAGAATCGAATATCTATGTATTATAATTTATTATTTTATTATATTTTCCATACAAAAGTATTATTTCAACACCTAGAAAGTGGGTGTCCCTTGAGACACCCATTTTATCACCATTAGATGTGATGATGGTCCCCACTTCTCCCATTAATCTATCACATCCAACCGTGGAAAAATGGCTGTCTCAAGGGACACCCATTTTCTAGGTGTTAAAATAACACTTCTCTTTTCCATATTTAGTGCCTTGGATAGATTTGAAAAAGAAAAACAAAAGAGAGAGAGAGAAGGCCTGGTGCTATTTAACAGTGCAGCATGCATTCCCGTTTTGGAATGTGCTGGGAACAGGTATGGCTACATTTTTACTGTTCTGGTGCTTCATAGGCAATGAGGAACCCTTAAAGATGCAAGTGCTCTGTTCTAACCATATATGTATATATAGCATCGTTCATTTTGCAACTCTAAAATGGCAAGGGATATAGTCAGACACATAGTTTGCATACATGAATGCAAAATATACTCAAAATGATTGCACAAACTACACACTCCCCAAAAGATGGCCTCTGTGTGTTTCCTTTTCTTTGCCTTCATTGGATGCCTTGTGCTTCAGTCAGACATATGAGGGGTTTTCATACAAGAGTGTAAAAGTATAAATTAGAATTTTGCAATGCCACACATTGTACAGTTCTATTCCTCCCCTGCGCAGCATCCTGCTCTTACGGCTACCTTGAATGATCATACTCACTATCCAAATATATGTGAGCAATGATACATAACATGATCAGAAGAACATACTTTTAGAGTTGTGAAGCAAATATTTAAATCTAGTAAACTGCTTATCACAGGCTCGATGCCTCACATTTTTTTAATGTGGGAAGCTCAATTTAGCCGGACCTGAGCTCTAAAACCACTTCAACTTAGATCTATGTATGTTTTAGTGTTTGATGATATGTTATATGATATAAATATATTTCATATAACAATATAACATGACCTATTTTGTTAATGTTGCACATATTGTAGCCCTAAAAGTCCTTGTAGCAACAACGTACTTTGAACCATAAACAACTCTATAAAAATTCTCTCTTTTTCTTTGGTAAACTTGATGTTGCACAGATGTTATGGTGGATAAGGAGACACGCTAGACAAGATTATGAGTAAATACATTAGAGAGAAAGTAGTTGTAGCACCTATTGTGAAAGAGATCATAGAATCTTACGTTAGATGGTTTGGTCAAGTGAGAAAAGGTTTGTACAAGCCCAAGTAAGCAGAGTTGATCAAATAGAAGATAACCTAAAAGCTAGAGATAGAGGTAGATAGAACAAGAAAAACTATAGCTGAAACTATTAAAAGGGTTTTAGATTTTAATGGTTACTCTACAGGCATACCTTATGATAAATCAAAACACTGTCAATATATGAATAAATAGAACATAATTGTTGTCCAATGATTCAGAATTGATTTCACCAGCCGTTGGTCTATTCTATAATGGAATTACTAGAATTACTCAGGCAGATTAAGTGTAAACAACTCTTGTTAAATAAACAACAGGAAATATCATAAGAAAAAAGGTACCTGGACATCTTCAATGACAATCCGATTAACACCATGTTCCATAGGGCACATGTCCCCTCTAAGGCAAAATCCACGTTCCTCAAAATCTCTACATCGATGACGAGGAATATTAACATTTAATGATGAATTAATAGGTTGTCTGAGTGTTCCAGGTAAACCCATTGGATGAAGCATATCTAGGCCCCCATTGGGCACTGCTGGAAGTAAACCAAATGTATTCCAGGAGGCACTTTGTGCATTTGAAACATTTGGTAAACCCTGTCCAGTATAAATGCTTGGAGGAATGGATCCCTGCGGAACCATTTGTGAAGCAACATCAATTGAGCTGAACCTAGAGTCACGTTGATTCCAAAAGCCAGACTCCCTGCCTCTTCCCCTTCCAGCACCAGGATCTCCAGTAAATGATTGGTTTGCCCGTATTCTGATATCCAAAGGTGTTCGAGGACCTGAAGTGAAGCCAGGGCGCCTTCTGTCAAACTTAGAGTAGAACTCTTTATCTGTGGTGGCATCATTGTATGTTTTCATTGTTTCAAAGCCAAGAGATTCATTTTCCCTGAAAGGATGCCGATTCCCAAAAGTTTTGTTACGCTTTCTAAATGGCCTGCTATTAACAGGCTCCGAAACATCTCTCTCCAAAGATTGGGAATGAGCTTCCCGCCTCCGATGCTTATGATTTCGGTCATCGTCATCATCATCACTCACTTCCTTTTCCTCGGGATCACTACTGACACAATCAGATGGAGCAATAGACTCTGGTTTTGGAGATGAAACTTTCAGCTCCATTAATCCCAACCAGGTATGACAAACCAGCTTATGCTGTCAGGAAGAATTCCAGATACTACATCAATAGAGAATTTAGGAGGTCAAATATAAAGCGCAAAACAACATTGCCTACTTATTTAATGTGCTTTTTAACAGATAGATTCCCACAGCAAGAAAAAGGCTTGCTTTGTACTATTCATATTTTGACACCTCAGTCATTTTGTTAAAAAACACGCAGTGAAAGTGGGGAAACAGCAATGGAACAAAATAAAGACTTTTTTTCTTGCTCGAGCCCTCTCGGAGTGTCTAAGATTTCTCACTGAACGGTCTAAGATAGCATACATCCCAGAACAAGGTCAGTTAACAGCTCAAATTTGCTTGAACAATAAAAAATAAAAAACCCCATCAACACAGCAATTCAAATTACAAAACAAAAAACAAATTTTGGCATTTAATCATCATCAACAACACTGCTGAAAAACACTAATCAACAAGAAAGTGATGTCCATAAATTTTCAAAAGATCCCCCGCCCCAGTCCCCACTATTGTTTTTTGCCCTAACCAAAAATCCTCGTTCCCATTTCCCAAACCTCAGCGTTTCTTCCATTTCATTTTTTTTTTTAATTCTTTCTCCACTCTTAAACCATCAGAGTAACACAAGCTACACTGTCTCTACGCTATTCGTACACATCTACCGCTCAATAGATAGGGTTAATAACAACGACCACCAAAAAAATATCATCAAATTATGAATCTCCGTTAAAAAAAAACAAAACAGTGACCAAAAAAGTGAGAGAGCAATCGATTATTCATGTATATATATGTATAGGTATCGCATCAATTTGGTTGTACGACAAGAGAGAGACAATTCGTAGAATCCATCTTATCCTAAGAATTCAAGAGAGAGAGAACCTCAGAGAAAGAGAGAGAGAGTGGGGAGTGGTGGGGAGAAGGCGCAACCGTCGAAGGCAGCGGCGGAGTGGGCGGCCGTAGGGCGGTAGCGGATGGGGGTGGGGGGGAGTGAGAGAGAGGTGTGCGTTGCGTGGTGCGGCTCTTTCAAGGCTTTTGAGAGAGAGAGAGAGAGAGAGAGAAGAAGGTTGTGAGAGTTGAATGAAGGCAAGGCAACAAACACCCAAAGAAAAAAAAAAAAAAAACACCTTAATCAATCACCATGTGTTTTTCTCTTCTTCTTCTATTTTTTATTTTAATATTTAACATATGTATATTTCATGGGTGTTTGTTGCCCCCTTGCTTGACAAAAACGATCTTTAAAATGAAAATTGTGTATTTGTGTTGGAGGTCACAAAAACTACGTTCTATTTGAAAAGTACTAAATTAAACAGTGAGAAATTATATTGATTTTTTAATTGGATTCAATTGTAATATACCTATAGTGTAAATTTTATTATATAATATTATATCAATACATATGGTTAATTTTCATTTTCATTATTTAAAATATTACGTTAATGAGGAGATTTGATTTAAAAATCATGAAAATAATTTTACTGTTTTAAATTCAAACATTTTTAAAAAGGCTTTAATTTTTGTTAGACTTGAGTAATGAAAGATCATGTCTCTGTTAAATAAGTTAGGCCTAAAAATTTATTTTACTTGCTTAATAAGAATACAATATGCCTATTATGTGAGATTGAATGATGTGAGTTTTTAATTGGCTAGCTCAACATTTAATCTAAACAAACTAGTAACAACAATTAAAATCAAATAATATTGAAGATGTTTGGATCGAAAAAAAAATAAGTAGTAAAACTAAAATTTATTTATTTTTCGGTAAAAAAAACAGAAGGAAATTTAACTACAATTTCTTTATATATTACGGGTTATTCTTTATACTTTTGGCTTATTTGAACGGCTCAAAACACTATTCCTCATTCTGCTACATAAGTGCAAGAGTTCTATAGTTTCTCCAAAAGTTATTTTCCTATTATTAAAGTTTGCTTTAACCACATTAACCGATCATTTATGAGTCTGTAGACACTGTATGACACCTATGAATTATGTGCTCATAATTAACCATTTCAATTACATTGCCAATGAATCTGTATGCAGTAAATCACGTGTTAATAATTGGAGATTTCAAATATTTTACTGATGAATATGCACAAAATTTCTTTTTTAGATAAATATATTATTTTCTATATGCATACTCACCAAAGGTGATTGAATCTCTATTCCATTGACATAATATGGAGAGAGGCCTAAAATCATAGGCGATGACAAGCATTGAAGAGAGTAAAACAAAGATGATATATCTTGTTCTCTTTACTATATTAGAAGTAGTAAAATCAAGAATCAACACTCACTTCATAATTTTATTAAACAGAAGAGTTAATCATTGGAGAGTTGAACAAGCACCAACACTCGAACTTCATCATAACAGTGTTGGAATCGATTTTTATCTTGTAATTTATCTATGGCAAAACAATCTCATTCCTCACTCCGTCTACGAATAATTGTCTTTCTAGAAAAAAAATTTTGTCCAATATTATATGTAATTTGATAAACTAAATATTAATTGCTCATTTGAGATCTCCTGTGGATTAATGTATATTCTAATGCTGTATGGTCTCCACATCCATAATCAAATCATAATTCTTAGAGCACATATGACACAACCACCTCCTAATTGCAGCATAGTTGATGAAGATCAAAGAAATGACACTGATAACGATACACAAATTTCAGGACAATATGATAGACTACCTGGAACATTGACGGATTTCTCAACCCCAAATGGCAGGTAACATGGAAACTAATCACCAAATCTGATGACATTTTAGTTAGGTGACAGAACTGGATCAGTCCAAATCAATTTTGCAAATCCACTTGAGTTTATTGTGAATATACAGAATAAGATCAAGATCAAATCATAAATGGACCCAGACAAGCAAACATACCAGTCTCAAATTTCCAAGAAACAAGGTAAAAGAAGAAGAAAAAAAGAGTCAAAACTCATAATATCCAATTTGGCACATTCCAACCATAAAGCCTCCCTTCCCCTAAAGCTTTCCTTCATCAGGAAACAAGTGATTCTTCTATACAAAGTTCAATCGATTATCTCGCACTACCGGCCAAACCAACCTCTAGAAGGCTGACCTTCACCTGCATTCATAAGCTTATCCAGCACAGTATTTAGGTCAACTGATTGACCATTCTCTGTCAGCTGCCGAACTGTTGCCCTTACATGGTCTCTAGGGAATCCCATATTGGCAACTTTGTCAACTACATCATCAATAGGGACCCTGCTTCCAGTTCCGGCAGAACCTGAACCCCCACTTGCTGCAGATGCAGTAGGTAGTGCTTGAGGGAGTACTCGTGCAGTTGGGAGCTGAGGGTAACCACTTCCTCCGCTCGGAGCCACTGATGAAGCAGTAGTTAGTGGTGGTGGTTTTATTGCAGAAGTGCCACCATACTGAGATGGTCCACCATAACGATACGGCTCAGCAGGCCCAGGTAATGTGCCATATCCAGAAGAATAACCTGAACCAGGTCTACTAGATGGTGGTTCATAAGCATGGGGTGGTGCATTGTAGTACTGTTGGGAAGGAGGGGGTCCACTGGGTGGCTGAGATGTTGGCTGGCGGAGATTGGGAGGATAGTTCTGAGAAAGAGCATAAGGTGTTTCCTCTGTGTGATGGCCAAGTGAAGATTGTAGTTGAGGCAGATTTACCGGCGAATGCGATGGCTGCTGTTGAGGTAGATGAGGTGCTGGCTGAGAGTACTGGGGATGAGGGGTCTGTTGATATTGTTGATGCAGAGGTGCCCCAGGCTGAGGATGTGGCTGCTGAGTTAGAGGCGGCTGGTATTGCTGATTTGGCACTTCCTGGGATTGAACAGGTGGTGGTGGTGGTGGGAAGTATGGATCTCTCTGAGGAGCAGCTGGAATTTGGTTCTGTGAGAATTGATTTGGAAGCTGAACCGGAGGTACCAATCCCTGTTGGGGAGGAGCTTGAGGAGGTGCATTTGGGGGCGGAACTGCAGGAATTGATTGAGGGATATTAACAGGAGAAGGAAGCTGTTGCTGAGATTGCTGGGGTGCAGATGCAGCTTGTTGTACAGGATCTGTAACAACACTAGTTTGAGTTTGTGATTGTTGATCAGTCTTGGACACTTGTAGCTTTGCCAGCCGCAGCTGAGCTTCCACCATATCTTGCTTATCCTTGATAGTCTGCACCCCTGTTTGCACCTGTATATTTTGTTTGTCAACAAAACAGTGCAAAAAGAAACAGTATGAGAATAAACCATAATATATCATGAAAGGAAGCTTAGGAGTCTATATGCAACAGTATATAGTTGCTTTTGGGTTGATGATTACATGATTCAACCCCTTGCTGCTTTTTAGTAAACAATGTTAAAAATGAATTTATTTTTTTGATAGAAAGGGTATTTTATTAGAAGAGAAAGAAATGGATTTGATTATAAAGTAACAAATGCAGTTCAATATTTTAATGATTTGTTCTGCTACTAGAGAAAATTTAAAACAATATTAAGGTTGATCATGATGGATGCATAAAAATAATTTTATATCTCTAACAAATAATACTGGAACTGGTGAACTAATCAAATTCACAAAATATTCAATATAGATCAAATTTATCCATCAACAATGGACAAACATGGTTTACAGTAAAACTTTTGCTTAATAATCTTACATTAGAAACAATCCACAATACTCACAACCTGTGAGCCTATCTTGTGTGGGAAAAACATTATCATAAATGGCATTTTAGTAGGGAGATATTAAGACTATAACATTACACATACAATATTTATCATTCGGAGCTTAACAGAAATTTGAAAACTGAGGTCTTGGGGTCCATACAACATTTTTATACACAAAAGAGTGGTCTGTTTTCTTGGGTACAATCACAGCTTGCCATCCATGACCATTGTTAGAAATAAGGTAATATCTATCAATATCTCCTCTCCATTATATCTTAGAATATTTCATATCATATCTTAGATTGATTTATATGTATTTAGGTTGGTTATGTCATTATGACTAGATTTTGTCTTTAACTTATAAATAGGATTATCTCATTGTATTACAATTATAGCATAATATATCAAATATACTTTCATATTATTGAGTTTCTATTCTCTCTCTATTCTTCCTCCGCCATCTAAAACCCTCAATTTCAACATGGTATTAGAGGGTTACCATCCACCATGACCTACGTCCATCATTCCACTGTAGAGATTCCAATAATTTGGAACTCACTTGTACTATGTCCCCTACTATCCCACCATCGCTCTGTTGGCCAAGCCCTTCTATTTTGTTATAGGATCGACACTGTTCTTGGTGTCCAAAAAATTTCAAACATAAAACCACTACTATTTATGCTTTCGGCCACTTTTCAGGCGACCTTTCCGTTCAACTTTCCGCTATGTCAACCCCTCTGGCAGTGTATCATTTCCCTCTGCTGTGTATCAATTCCAAGAGTTAGAAAACCATCATCCACCACCTGCCACTGCCTTCGACAACTTTTTTCCGGCGCCGATCCTAGCCGAAGAGCCCACCACCGTGCTTGCCTCCTCCTGCGCATCCTATCCCTAAAAGCCGCGCACGAAAACAGTCAAAAAGCTGTTGTTCGTCGCTCTCCGCCGCTGTCCATTGCCCTCTGGCGTCGTGACATTTTCCTGTGGTGCTTCCGGTCGAAAGACCCACCATAAGGCTCGCCTCCCTCAGCATAGCACAACCCCATCAGTCATGTCCTTTTCCGGTGACTGACGCACCTCCACGCGCCTCTAACAGTGTTCGCAACATTGTTCATCCGCCATGCTTTCCGTTGAGCGTGGTCGCACGTCCGGATGCCTCTCCGACCACCTCACCCACCGTCGTGCTCGCACTGCTGTCCACTTTCCGGATCTGTCCTTGGTTTTGCGATCCATGCACTCTGTTAACATCACATTTTATTATTTCCGATTTTACCTGTTTTATGTCCATGGCTGTTTGTGACGTCTAAGGTGCTCACAATGCTATCCCAACTTCCTTGCATCTCCAATTTTTTCAACTAATCAAGGCTTCCATATGTTGTTCTTGTGATCTATTATTGAATGTATTGGGAATCTTCCAACCTTCATTGTGTCTCTTCCGGTTTTTATTGCTGGACCATTCACATCCTTAATTGCTGTTTGGAAACTCAACCGATAGTTATGTCTCTTCTTCTTCCTAGTCATGCAATACTCCAACGTGTTGTTCAAGTAGATGGTCATTCCAACTGCCTTGTTGTGTTATCTTTTCAGATGTATCCAGCATCCCTGAATTGCCTTGCTAGTCTTTGTTAGAGGTTCTTTTATATTTTAAGAATTTAATTGTAACAAGTTTAAAGCTCAGTAAGCTTTAGCTTCATAGGGAGTGTTAGAAATAAAGAAATATCTATCAATATCTTCATTATATCTTAGAATATTTCATATTATATCTTACATTGATTTATATTTATTTAAGTTGATTATGTCATTATGATTAGATTTTGTTTGTAACTTATAAATATGATTATCTAATTGTATTACAATTACAGCACAATATATCAAATATACTTTCATATTATTGAGTCTCTATTCTCTCTCTATTCTTCCTCCACCATCTAAAACCCCTCAATTTCAACAACCATGTTCACTATGTTGGGCATCTCCGGCCACATATTTCACAGCCACCATACCATGCAAATTGTGTGCCATATGGTGGTAGTGCAGCCATATTGAAGCGACCATGCCATGGGAACTTCATAATTTATAGTGTTTAAGACCTAAAGAATAAGTTACTAAAACAACCTAGGAAATTTAACTAAAGTAACAGCTTACAAGTTAATTACTCAAACAAACTGCCAGCATCAAATTGAATACTTGAATCCAAAAAAAAAATGTTTATAGGATATAACGACTTATGGTATTAACTACATATTTTAAACACACACACACACACACATCACACCACATTTTACATCAACAATATACTTTCATTCAACATAACAAATGCTGCTGACGATTAAGGTTTGAAGAATAAGAAGGGGGAGTACAATCAACACAATACCTCTCGAAGAATATTCTCCAACTGCCTCAATTTTCCATCAGTGCTACCATGATTGTTCCCAAAAGATACCTTCAAATCATCCACAGAATTCTCAAGACGGTGGGTTCTGCTTTCGAGCTGTGTTAACCGTGCACTAACACCTTCCATAACATGAAGCAAATTTTCCATATATTTCTTCATGGTTTGATCAATCTCAGACAAAATCAAAGCATCAAAAGCTTTTCGGTCCCTTTCCACAACGACCTTTGCAGGTTCAATAGTATCCAGAGAACTGTAACTCTGCACAAAATAAGGATGAATACTTGCACTAGAGCAAGAAGGTACACTAATGTATTAAGCTTGCTTCCTATACAAAACTAGAAAGGAATAGGATCACAAGATTTTTAAAATACTCAACCATGCTGCAACAACAAAATAGCATGACAATTCAAAATGCATGATAAATAAATAAATAAATGGAAATAGTATCTACTATCACTATGCATAATTCTATAAACAGTACTATACAATATTATGGTCAAGCCTGAAAAAGGGCTATTTGGTAGAAACCAGAGATGCTGAAACCCCTCAGATCTCACAAACTACTTATCTTCCATTTTCTTTAACCACTTGCTATTACGAATACATTCAATTATGCATAACTCTATAAACAGTACAAATAAACAAAAAATTAGACTGACATACA
>JAVHNL010000239.1:0-62236 GCA_031216105.1 Dalbergia cultrata | reverse complement strand
CTTTAAAATATTTTCTCTAAATTTGTTATGTCATAACTCAAAACATATTGTATTAGCACTTTCTAAAGGGTTCTGAAGCTAATAAACTAAGTTGAACAAAGTTGGTTAAAACTAAGGTTCAGATTGAACTCCAACTTGAGCTAAACTCATCAAAAGTTCTTCAAGTTTTAGCTAACTTATGAGGTGCTAACACTCAATGAGTTTTATCAAAAGCAAATTAAGGGCTCATGCATTTGGTTTTAAAAAATTGTTTTTCAATTTTTATTTTGTTTTTATGATTTTATAAATAAAATTCTAAAACACTGGAAATGAAAACTAGATAGTTTTCCCCATTTCAATATTTCTTTCACAAAATTTAGAAAACGAAAATAGAAAATGAAATTATAAATTGTTTTATCAAATCAAATGCACACTAAACCTTTATGATTAATAAATTGTATTAATTACCTATAAGATCATACCCTAAATAATAATAATAATAATAACAACGACAACAACAACAACAATAATAATAAATGGCAAACGTTTGATTTTATATGCATAGATCTACATATTAAACTAGCTTACAAGCTATTGAGTCAAATATAGCAAAATTTAAGTTTGACTCATTTAACATATGAGTTAAAACCCTTAGCTCAATCTTAACTCATAAACTTACGAGTTCAAATAATTGAAATATTAACGAATTAAGATGAAAATAACTCATTAATTGTCTTGACTCACTTCTAGCTCTAAGTTCGAGTGTAGTTGTACTGTAGTTTCTCTTCTTTTGGTATTTATATTGTAAAGGGTATATATCCATGTTTATAATCCTATATCTGTAATGAATGTTATAGTCCAAGGTCATTTGATTTGGGAAAACAAAAAGAAAATATTTTTTCCTTTTCTAAAATGATTATTGCTTAATGAATCTGAATTTACATTTGACCTCGAGTAGGGGTAGCAAATGGATTACCCTGCCTTGGGTCAACCTAAAAACAAAGTGGGACTGATGAACCCGTTTTACAAATATGGGTTGCAGATATTGATACCCCATTTTTGGGAGAGTTGGTGGACTAACCAACTGAAAAAAGGCTTGTTTTTAATAAATTTATTTACATAAATTTTTTTAAAATAAATATAAAATTTTATTTTTAATCTATAAATAGCAAAATATTATTAATCTGAAAAAAATTCATAGATAGTCAAATAAATACACCAAAATATACATAAACCAAATATATGAACAAATGAACAAAAGGTCTCAAATATTAATTGATTAGTGTCGTCTAAAATAAGGAAGTTAATAAAATATAAAAATTATAATATAATCATCTTTGGATCATTTAAGATAATTTAAGTTAATAATTTAATAGTGATTTATTTTTTATTTTTGTACTTTATCAGCTTTATTATGTTAGAAGAGCAAATCCCAATGGATATCAAAATCAAATTGATCAAATAAAAACAAAAATCAAACTCATTTAAAAAATAAACAAATAAATGTTATTTTTTTAATAGGGAAAAGGGAAGACCTGGCGAGTGATCCCCAGAGAAAGACGAGTGCAAAAGAAAAAGAGGGAACGAAGGAAGAAGGATAGTATTAGCAATAGCAGCGATCGAGCCATACCTACACCAATACTAAACTTCAATATAAGTCATCCCACAAAAAGAAAAAAAAAAGAAATAAATAAATTTGAGAGAAAAAAAAATAGAGAAAAAAGAAAGAGAGAGAGAGAAAGAGGCAAAGGTTCGAAGATTTTGAAGGGAGTGAGTGAGGTTCGAGATTTGTATGCAAATTGGGTGAAGTGTGGTAAGGTTCATAGTTCAATCAATGTAATAAGCCCTACCCACTTACCAAGTTTCACTCTTTTGCTCTTCATTCTTCTTTCTTCCATTGCAATTTTCAATTTTGCAATTATATTTTTCTTGTTTGTTTTGTTTATTTTTATCGGAACTCGGTTCTGCCCAACTCTCTGATCTCTTGCCCTCAACTTCAAATTCCTGAACTTGAAGTTCGAAGCTTTCGAATTCGGCGAAGCAATGAGGGTTTTAAAATTGGTGCAGTGACGCAATGCTCGATACGGCGCTGTTCGACGCAAGCATGGTGGTTGGAGGTGATTTGAACTTTAGGGTTTTTTGATTCGGCATTCAATTCAGTGGTTTCAGTTTGATTTTGTGGAATTTTTCGCCCTCGGAGTTAGTTGGGTTTGATCTCTTAGGGTTTTGGGGTCCGTTATGATGAGATTCGGCTTTGCATTGTGTGGTCTTTCGGTGCTTGAATTTGGGGTTTTCTTGGCATAGGGGTGACCTTGTTGTGTTGGAGAATTGGAGGTTTTTCTCTGGGTTACTGCCATTAGTATTGTTTTTTGCATCTGGTTGTTCAGATAGGACGAGCTAGTGGTAGTTGATTTTGTGTCGATTGATATGGGGGAGGGGAAGTTTAGCATTCTTTGGGAGCAGAAATAACTCTTATTTGGCTCGAATTGGGGGATCACTGGTCGGTTGGGGTGGGTTCATTTTTTCGGATTTGTTGGGTGTTGTATGAGTCTGTCTGGTGAGAAATGCAACCCCAGCAAAGTTCAAGAATTGATTTGGGTGAATTGAGAACACAGATTATAAAGAAGCTTGGAGCGGATAAGTCAAAGCGGTACTTTTACTACTTGAACAGGTTTCTGAGTCAGAAGCTGAGCAAGACAGAGTTTGACAAGTTGTGTATTCGAGTACTTGGGAGGGAGAATCTTCTGTTACACAATCATTTTATAAAGTCAATTTTGAAGAATGCCTGCCAAGCAAAGACCCCACCACCAATCCAGCCATCCGGTCCCCCAAAGTCCGGAGCACATGCTTTGGATGTATCTCCTGGTAGGGAAGATGGGCATGAAAAGAGTGTCGCCAGCTTCCAAAATCAAAGTCAAAATCCAGCCATCTGGTCAAATGGGGTTTTGCCAGTATCCCCACGTAAGATAAGGTCTGGAATACGTGAGCGGAAGCCCAGAGACAGACCAAGCCCTCTTGGACCAAATGGGAAGGTCGATTCTGTTTCTCACCAATCCACAGGTACAGAAGACAGTGGCAGTAAGGGTGATATGGAGAATGGAATTCTCACTCCATGTGATTATCAGAGGCCAATACAGCATCTTCAAACCGTTGCTGAGCTACCCGAGAATGAAAAGGTGGATGCTATTCAGCGACCTGCAGAACAACGAAGAATACACGGTAAAGGCCCGGCCCAAATGCCAATTGTTGAAGATGGGGAAGAGGTGGATCAGTTAAATCGCCTCACTTTCTCTAGAAGTCCTCTGTTAGCACCACTTGGGATTCCTTATTGCTCAGCAAGTGTGGGTGGGGCCCGCAAAACATTGGCGGTGCTTAGCCCTGGTGATTTTGATAGTTGCTGTGACAGTGGTAGGTTGTATGATACAGATACACTGCAAAGGCGTATGGAGCAGATTGCTGCAGTACAGGGTCTTGGAAATGTTTCGATGGAATGTGCCAATATGTTGAATAATATGTTGGATATGTACTTGAAACGGTTGATCAAGTCTTGTGTTGAATTAGTGGGAGCTAGATCTACGAATGAGATAAGAAAGCCCCCTGCTCCCAAACAGCAGATTCAGGGCAAGATCATCAATGGCAAGTGGCCAAGTAATCATTTACACATTCAGAGTGCTGATGGGCTGGCTGAACCTGTACCTGAACACAGACCACCATGCTCAGTTTCTTTGCATGATTTCAAAGTAGCCATGGAGCTAAGTCCACAGCAACTTGGAGTGGATTGGCCACTGCTGTTGGAGAAGATTTCCATGCAGTCGTTTGAGGAATAACACATTTATCAATATTTATCTTCTTTTGCAAAGGTCTTCTGGTTTTGATGGCTCAGCAATGGTTCGTGATCATTGGTGTATCCAGTTCTGTTCTTTGTGCCTGTATGAACTAGATGACCCCAAATGGTTAATTTCTCGCCCTTCCAAGATGAAGTACTGGTTCTGAGCTTCAAAATGTCTTAATCTATGGATTCTCTGCTATTTGTTGGACTTGGATGGATCAGAAATTTATTTAGCTGCAACCAGGGGTACCATCAAATCAAACCTGGGTTTGGTTGCACTGTTGTATGTTTTTAGCTTTGATGTTGGCTGTATTTGCTATCACTAGAGATCTCAAGGCTTTTTATTGCTTTACAGCCAATGAGGAATGAACACTAAGAAAGTTTTGCAGGGGTATTGTTGTGTAGCTGGGATGAAGGAACTATAACATGTATAAGAGCTGCAGGGTCGCTCTGTATGTATTTTAGAATCTGAGGATTGATTGAATTCAATATCAATAACACATTAACATCTATTGAGATTTTCTTGATGATTTCAGTTCTATGGTTGAACCCTGTGGCACCAAATTTCACTGGTATCTAACTGTTGATTTGTAACTTATGCGTCTTTCAGTGCAAATTAATTTAGTGACAATAATTGTATTTCTAGAAAATGTAACATTTATAAATTTTGACATAACTCTGTTTCATCAATTTAATGTACAGAGTCATTTTTGCATGTATACCTATTATGATATCTTATCCATTTGATGTATAGTTTTACTTACTCTGTTGTAGTCTGCCAATGAAAAGGTGACTTACATCCTTGCGTTAGGTAATCATTAACTTTTTTAATGTATTTCTTTAAACTTTGATGGGTTAAAGGTTCTTGCACATTTTATTGTATAGTATTCATGCTGGCATATGGATCAGGAAACTTTTGGAAATAAAATCAGGGTAAGTCTAAAGTACATGAAAATTCTACCAGCATACTTGATGGGAATATTAGGTCTAACATTCACTTCCTCTTGAATGATTGGAAGTTTGGAACATTTTCTGCTCAGATATATATCTAATTGAAGAGTGGTGATATGATAAATTAAACAAATGTATTGCTGAGAATCTGATGAACCAGTAAGTAACATGTGCAAAGTCTGGCTGATTGGAGCAAGTTACTTGCTAATGGGTTATTGGCATGTTGTTTATAAATGCGATGGGGGGCAGAGAAAATAGAGACTCGTTAATCATGATATTGCTACTGCCTGGGTATTTTCACAAAATATATAGAGATAATTCCATAAATTGGAAAAATGTGTATGCATTTTCAGCTTAGTGAAAAATAATCTTTTTAACATGTTTGGACTGCCGCAAGCATCATATTAACCCGGTGTATTGTCATGAGTTTTCAAATGTACTCAAGATTGAACCAATTGTAATTGTTTATGTGGTATTGATCATCAATAGTTCCTGACACCTTTGCTTTTGACATCATTGTATTCTCCTGATAATCACACTACTAATAGTATTGAAAGTTACCTGAATCTGTCAGTGTTTTGTTGTTCTGCATTAGGCAACTTCTTGCTGGAAGATTTTTAACTGATGTCCCTTTACTTGCATTGGACACATGTGATACATATGTGCCTAACTGCTTAATTTATGTTGCCTGTCTTTTTACCATAATTACAAACACTGAACTTCATTTGTAATTTACAAGTGACAGTAAATAGAAACTAGACTGCAGTGCAATCCATATTAGTTTAAATTACGGAGATTGATTTTATAGCAATGCTGATAATTGAACTTTCCTTGGTTGTTAATACTGTTTGGATATTTTGGAAGTTTAGGGTGCGTTTGCTTTGCATTTTCCAGTTTTCAATTTTTAGTTTTTTCAGTTTTTCCGTCACAAAAACTGAAAACTGGAAAATACAAAGCAAATGCACCCTTATTATTCTATTCTGTCCTTTTGATTGCCACTCTGATCCCTTTTTTCAAATTATGTACAACTTAAGGCATTGTCGGGACCAAAGAAGATTTGCAATTATTTATCTATTGACTTGGTCATTTGGTTTTAGAATATTGAGGTTGTATTTTATATGTTTTGTTTTTGTACATAAAAAATGGACATCTTTGGTGGACACTATAAAGAGAGAGAAACAAAATTTTGGTCCCATCTACCACCATTGTTTCTTTCTCTCTATGGTGTTCATTAAGGATATCAACTTTTAATATACAAATAGCATTACCTATTTGTATTGCTCTCATGAGTAATGACTGCAAACAGCCATGCACGGTCTGAGTGGCTATTGTGCATGGCATCGTATTGTCAATCTACTGCAGGTGCAACTGAGTTTGAGAATTTCTCAAAAGATATAGGTAATAAGTAGAAGTTTCAGCGACACTATGAGGGTGGCATTTTGAGGTATGATATTACACTAAGAGAGCGTCATGCCTGAACTTCGAGTTTTGGCAAGTAACTACTGGAATATTGAAGAACCTGCAGATAACTACTTCCATAAATCCGTAGATTTTTTGGAAAGTGTGGACACCTCAATTAATGGTTTAAACAGAAGTTGGGTGTATGCAGAAGTGGCTATCTGCAAATTTCTCAAAGTTCAGGCAGTGATTTACTAAAAGCTAGAGTTGAAGTGGGTAATACGCAATTTTTCTCAAACAATGAACCATGCTATACTGCTATGTATCTGGTACAATTTGTGAATATTGATCACTTGAATAAATTGAGTTGTGCATTCCCTGTAAAATTTCCGCCCTTCAGAAGCAGTTGATTCTTGGTCCTGCATATGTTTTCATTTGAGCACTTAAATGAGGCATTGCACTGTCCTGTCCATGAATGGAAATCAAGAATGAACTGGCTGAAGAGGAAATAGAGAATGCATAATGCTTTTCGTTGTGCATATCTGCAGAAACTTGGCTGTGTCTCAAAAATTATTATAAACAGAAAACATGAATAATAATATCTTCAAAATTGATTTCTTTGAAAACTGTAATCTATTCATCAACTTATTGAAAAGTCAGATGCGTCTGCATATTTGACTCTAATTCTGAGTGAGATTTATTATTCACCTTGTTATTCAATTATAGATGATTGAATTGTCTATAGCCAGATGGGGGTAAAATTTTAAGGTTCAATCAAGGTTGGTATGTATTGATGAAACGGAGAATCAAGATGAAACAGAACATGAGGTGCATTTAATTTCTCAAAAATACTAAATTAGATGAATCCTGAAACTAGCCGGTCCCAAGCTGCCATGGACCTTCAGCCATATCTGCTGTATAAATGTGTCTGTGTGTGTTTTTTATACATTGCTGTTATAAAATGTTTTTATTCTTTAACCCAGTACATTAAACTGAATATCCATATAAAAATTATCATGAGTGATTACAATTATTCGTCATCTATTACTTCTTTCATTCTTTTGCCACTCCCATCTTGTTGAATTGGGCTACCTCAACCAAAGGGTTCATGCAATTGTGCTATGCATGCTTACCTCCAGCTGAATCATCTTTCATTATTATGTCTCTGTAAGAAATCTTGAGCAGCAGAACCTTGTAATGTTATGATCACTACTCTATTTTAAGGCCGCCAATTTTTTCTGACACGATGCATCTAGCTGCCCAAATTGTATCTGAAAGTCTAAGACTGATGAGTCTACATGTAAATTATTTGCACCACGTTAGGTATGCTTGATATATTTGTATAGAGCTTTGGCATCAACTTTTAAGATTGAAACCATCTATGGTCCAGTGATCATATGCAAGACTGAGTTATTGAATCCGTGGTCTCGTTCTGTGTTACATATTTGGAGAGTGGACAAATGAATTTTAATTCAGCGTTGAGTCTTTAAATTCTTAAAAGCTGCCACTATTCCAATTTAGTATTGCATAGTACTTTGTAGGAATGATCTCTACTCAGTTTTGAGGTGTATATACCCGGGAGAACTTTGTCAATTATTGTAACCCTTTTTCTCCTTTTTTTTCACTTTCAGGACCAAAAAATGAGATTATATTTTGCCCTTTTTGTACCACCTTTCCCTCGGCCCTTCCTTTTTTCTTGAAAAGGATAATGGACCACTACAGCCATGTACCGGATGAATTTAAATAGAATGTTTCGTGACGTTAAATTCCTTAACATGTGGAAAATTTAACGCCATGTCAACATACATCTTAGACATCAAATGCAATCATCCTCAAGGCATTCATAATTTCCTTTCACTTAATAAAAGATCATAATGGACCTATATCATAATGGATTATCACTCACGAGCTTCGCCGTGTTGGGATTCTTTCTGAAAACGTATAGAAATTAAGAAAGTGTTTTCTAATTCAATCTCCAATGTATGAAAAATACTATCAAGTACCTAGCCAAATTATGGCATCATTTACTCGTACTTAAATAAACTTGGAACTATAATTGGAGGGAAAAAAAGAACAACTTCCTTGCCTTCCGTGTACTCTTTCCTTCCAAATCCTCATGGATTCTTTTGTAACGAGAAAAATGAGTGAAAAAAAGGTAAGGGGAAGCGCACATTTGGATGGGACTATTGCAACCTTAAGCTTAAAACAAGTCTATCAAGCCAGTGGCTTGTTTTATTAAGTAATGAGTATGAAAATATTGGCTATGTACAAATGACCAATAACAAAAGGTGAGGAGCAACTGTATTTTGTACAAAAAGTGATGAAGAAAAAATGGAGAAAAGAGGGGATAAAGAGAAATCAGAGTCCCTCCTTCATATGGCCTAACAATGAAATCAATGGGATGATGATGAAGATGATGGCTTTGGCTGTGCCACTGATGCTTTGCAAATAGGGCACCAGTTCTTCAACTGCAGCCACTGCTGAATGCAAGCCACGTGATACATGTGCTCGCATTGTAGGCTCCCCACTTCATCTGCAGCCACATATTCCTCCTGCAAATCACGTAAATTTATCTAAACCAGGATGTATTAACAATAACTAATCCAGATCATCATGGACCAAAAGTCTTGAGTCATGATGGACTTCAATGACACCCCTTGCGGCCATGAAAACAGAAGAACGGTGCGGAAAAGTTCATTGGAAGAGAGAAAATTACCTGGCAGATGCTGCATTTGGCATCATCCTTATCCCCATCGCAACTTTTGGCTGCATCATCTGAGGGTGAAGATTGATAGAAACTTCTATTTAGGCATTCAGATAGCGCTTCCTCTGATACAGCTGTGCTCACAGTACCCATCCTCTCTTCCAGAGCTAAAAGTTCCTATCATTTGTCAAAAAAGTTGAGAGGTGAGCATAGCTCAAGGATAAAAATGATCAATATATCGTTCCTCAAGCCATCTTCCTCAGCAGAGCCAAATTTCAAACTTAGGTTATAATCTTCAATATTGCTAATGAAAACCTCAATTAACGGTGGTTTTAATCACAAAGCTCTCAAACCATTATAGATTTACAAGAAAAAAGGAGAGAAACTCAACAAACAAATATGAAAAACTGAATTGTGGCACCTTATGACATTAACAAACCTCATATGACATGTTATCAATGTCCAACCGCATGTCTCTATGCTGATCATAGAAGCTCAGTCCATTAAGGAGCAAGTTGGACTCCAGTAAGAGAATTTGCTGAAAGACACAAAATGAATGCGTCAAATAACTGGTGGGTGAAGTCAAATAAACTTTTAGTAAAGAACTACCTCATGTGTTAGCTCAACATCTTGTTCAATCCTCTCAAGTGTCAACAACACCTGCATACATCAAAATGTAAAAATTAAGCCTTAAAGAGCTCACGTATAGAGCATGATAAATAAATATGCATTCCCATGTTTGCAAAGACAATTACCTCTGCAATACCATCCATGTTGTAGCGTCGTCGGAAGCTATCCCGATTCATTAGAGAATGAGTGATGCTGTATTCTGTAGGAGACACAGGCATAACACCATATAGTTCCTCACCGCTGGAACCAGGTCTACTATAAGTGCTCAGACGACTTAAAGGAGCCTCCACAGAAGAATCATGGGATCCATCAGAAGCATTAAAACTACCAAAATGAGGCAAAGGAGGTATCATGACAAGGGACTCATTGGACACCACAGGATTAGCATTTCCTTGGCTAGAAAGCCTTCCCCTTGCATTACCACTAATTGGTCTTCTCATTCTAACTGATGTTGCGATGTTGTCTGGCCTGTCCCTGCGAGGAGGGGTATTTCTAGACCTTCTTGAATCAGAGATAGATATACCATTTCTGGAACCAGAATTCCCTCCTTCTAATGAAGACCCACTCATCTTCTTCCCTCTAGCAGTGCAACTACCTTCCCCTTCACAATTTCTCTTTTTTATCGTATCCTTTCTTTTGTTAAGGGTTGAATCTAATTGTGAACAGCCAGCAGGGATGACATCAGATACAGAGTTGCATCTGAGGTTCCTCAATCCATACCTAGTGGTAGCAGCATGTGTCATTGGACCAGTGCTTCTAATTTCTTGACCACGCAATCCAGGCTTTGGATGAAAGTTCCTCCGAGACCTTGTGTTAGATGCTACACTAGAGCTCCCTACTTCCATCTGCATGACATTACCGGACTCTGCATTTTCCACTTCTGCTTGAAGCCCTCTCTGACTATTTTCAGGTAGAGGGACAAGATTTGATACCTTGGGTTCATCCTGTACACTACCAGTTTCAGATGAATCTGTCTCTAATCGAGAGGATAATGTTTTCCGAGGCCTTATATTGGGTTTTCCTGGGTTAGTGTTGCCTGAGAAAGTTCTGGAGGAACTCCCAATTGCTTCCTTGCCACAGGGAGCAGATCGAATAGAAGATCTCAAAGATTTACCCTTCTCAGAAGATCTAATTTGAGCACCTTTAGGAGAGTTAACTTTGCTACTGCAACCAACACGACTGCATGCTTGACCATTTCGATCTCTAGTATTAGCAGTATCTCTGAACAAATGGTTCATCCCCTTTCTAGGGACTACCACCCCATCAATGGCTCTTTTACTGGTATATTCATCCATCAATTGTTCGATTTTTCAAATCTGCAACACATTGATAATTATGCATTCATTGGTGATGACAAAAATAAATGTTGATAGCCTCAGATAGTCAAATTCATAGGATCAATAAGAAATTCCAATATGATAATAGAATTCCAACAAGATTGACAAACACACAAGCAATCACTTAAAGGTCAACACAAACATGTGTCATATGGATCTTCTAAACAGGTATACAAACCATGCAGACAGCTTCCAGGATTGAAAGAATGGAATCTACAAACACATGCCTTGTCCAGACACTAAAATCCTAACTGCCAATGTCATCACACAGAAGCTGTAACCGTACCTATGTTTTCAGGTTTGCACTTTTATTATTCAACCCCCAAAGGCTTTACAAAAGTTAAAAATAAGTTACTATAGTCTAACGATATTTTACAAAGCATATAGTAAAGGATTTTTTTTCTTTTTGGTGATCAACACAAGGCTCTTGTTTTAACCACCTGCGAATCAACATGATCATATGCTATGGCATCTCTATATAAGGATGATGCTCCTTGAATTTATTCACGTTACAAATAAGCGGGACCACAAATCTTCAGGCGCAACAATTAAAAATACACACACACACAACACAGAGAGAAAAGAATAAAGAGCAGAAGCAATACGTGATTAGATGATGACAAAAGCCAACCCCAAGAACCCATGATCACACAAACCGCAAAGCCAGATCCTTTATGACTTAACAGACGAACCCAGTTCCTCAAATTCATGAATATTCTGAAGAACTGAAAAAAATCAACCGAAAAACAACCAAAAATCGTTTCTCTTTGAGAGTGAAAAAAAAAAGTGAATGAATAAAAAAAAACAAAAAAAAAGTGAATGAAGAAGAAGAAAAAAGGGGATTGATTGGTTGATTGCAGAAAAAGGTGGGGGGGTCGCTTCGTTTTTAAAGGACGCAGCTTTGCTTCAAATATTCTCCACACAATCACATACACAGAGTCATCTTCTCCGTGATTTCAGCCCTTAACAATAATCTCATAACTCAAACAAACCAAAGACACACAAAAATAAATAAAAACCAAAAACTAAAAATAAAAATAAAAACCGCACGTACCACTCTATTCAATTCAGCTTCAATTACTAAAAGCCTATATTTAATAATTACTTATAAATATCCAATTTTTTTTTTAAAAAAAGAAACAACAACAACCCGGTTGGTTTCATAAAATATTTGTTTCTTTAATTAATATTATTATCAGAATATATATTTAGAGAGAGATGAGCATGAACCAACAAGAAGAAAAGCTGTGTGTACACAAAAAGCTTTTCAATCATCAATCATCCATGGTTTCAACTCGGGTTTATTTAACCAGCTTTGATATTTGGTGGCTACCTTTGTTGCTGTTGTAGTGGTTCTTCTTCTTCTTCTTCTTCTTTGTTTGAAGCTAAGGAACAGAGAGAAGAGAGAACAGAGTGGTGGAAAAGAACTTTGAGAGAAGAGAAAGAGAAGAGCTTTTTGGAAACTTGGAGAGGTAGAAAAGAGCGAATGAATGAAAAGAGGAAGCGTCCAATACTCCAATCCAATGAAGCGTGTTTTAATAACAACAGCCTATTTGTTATTATTCTAATTGCCAACATGAATATATTTACAGGCTATAAAATCCATAAAGATTTTGATACCAGTAAAATTTTCTTTCCTTTTATACACCCGTGTTTAACTAGGTAATTAAATGATAAGATATGATATCCGGATGACATGGAGGAAACAAAAACAGAAAAAAGATATGATATCTGGATAAGTAAATGAGACATAATATAGGGCTGCGTTTGGATGCCTTTTTCTCTCAAAATCTTCTTTTTTTTTTTTTAGCATATTTGGATAAATTGTAAAAAAAATAATCAGAATTTAAAAGAAAATAGTTTTCAATATTTTTGTAAAAATTAACAAAGTAGTTCCTAAAAAAATTCATTTTTAGTTTTCTTAGTTATATAAAAAAAATTGGGTTTTATAATTTTTTTAAAAATCTGAAATAAATGTTGCCTCAAAAATTATATAAAAGAATATATATAACTATTTCACCAAAAAAAAAGGAACATATATAATTAATTACTAATATAAATTTTATACTAATAATATGTATTAGGGTTCAATGAAAATAAAAAAAAATTTTCTATAAAAGTATATAATAATAACTTATTCGGGTGAAAAAGTTGGAAGTATAGGTTGTAAAATGCAATTTTTTTTTACGTGAAGTTTTACAATATAATCGGATACTTCCATACTTCTCCCAACCACACTTTTAATATTTGAACCAATTAGATCTTATTTTGTGTGTAGCTTTTAAGATAATTTATTGTACAAGTCAGACATAATAATATAATAATATAGGATTAAATTACAATGAGAATATTTTTATATTAATATGATATTAAAATTAAATTTTTGATGATATATAAAAATCTCATATTTATTTTCAATTTTACATCATCCAACAAAATTAATATGATAATTAGAGATAACAGCTATTTGAGTTAGTAATTAATTGAGTTCATTAAATATCTAGTTAGAATATTTTAACTTCAGATAAAATCAATGTTTATAAATTCTAGGTCTTAAAATGATTAGTGCCTTGGGAATAGATACTCCCGGATTACAAAAAGAGGAGGTGATAAATCATTAATATTATCAGTTCCGATTATTTTATAATAGCATACCAATTAATTAATGACCTTCTGTTTAATAATTAGCAAAACTTTATATTTGTTATTTGGGAAGCGGAACCAAAAAGGCAACAACAAAATAAAAAATAAAATAAAGGGTCGTCGTAGTGGTGCCGTCCAATCGAAAAAGCGAGAGGAACAAGATCTGGGCCGTTGACTAGAGGCATTTGTGGGGAACGGCAAGAGATGGAGGGCTAGGATTGAGTGTGATGTCACACTCAAGGAACCTTATTATGAGGAACAAACGTGAGGTTCATTTTACAGATACAAGAAAGGAATGGCAATCACTCCAAATGCTTTCTAACCCACAACCTGGCCTGCTCAGCCGCCTAATCCCCCCTTTCCTTGTTTATTAACACCCAAAAAAAGTAATTAGCCCTTGGTACAGAAGTATGAACATTTTATATTAGGTTATAGTACTTGTTATGAAATGATATAATATATTATTGGACGGTAGATGTTTATGTCCTAGTTTATAGTTTGGATTTGATTAGATGAAAAGTGTTATCTCATTTTAACATGATACAAATTTAATATAATTTTGCAGTTTTCATTCTTAAATTATAAATATTTTTCATATTTTATGAATTGGATTTAATTCAAATACATTTAGAGGTGTAAGCGGATCTAACCAATTCGATAAATCCAAACCAATCCAATTAGATTGGTCCGGTTCGGATCGAGTCATTGAGTTAATCGGTACGAATCCAATTAGAATTAATCACAAATTAGTTTGGTTATTGGATTTGCATCTTCCAATCCGAAATCCAACTCAAACCAATATTATTATTATTGTTATTGTTGTTGATCACTAGCTATAGTATTTACTCATATTCATTATTTATTTACTATTTACTTTTTTTTATAAATAGTACAAAAAAAGGCTCAACCCCACTATAGGAGGGAGCATCAGCAAACACCTGAAATGTTTTAACACTAACATGGTTCATAGCCTAAGTATCTTACACAAAACAGATCTACAGGAGACAATAAACAAAGTGATTCAAATGCTTTTGCTCATCTAGATTGATCTCCTCAATTGAATGTATAATTTTCCTTTTGATCTCAGCATCACCTGTTTATTAGCTTCAGCCAGATAGACATGAACAACAACCTATGCTGCAATCTCAAAAGATTAGTGTCTCACACCAGATAACCAAGGATTAGGAATACATACATCTACCCTTTGTTAATCACCCTCTTCGACCCACGAACATTACACCAAGGTGAATTCAGTTGATCATTAGCCAAAGAACATATAGGACCATTCACTCCAACCCTTTTGGCATTGCACCAACACCCTACCTTTCCATAGCACCGAAAGTACTCCATATCGATAAGACACTTATCCATAGAAATGTACTACTAGAGGTTAAAACACACACCCACACATGCAGAGGTCAAACTCAAACAAACGTACACAACAACCTTCCTCAACCCTCACTAGTGTATCCCTCGCTCTAAGAATCTCTATTCACTATATAAAGCACCCTCCAACTCACATATTCTCCCCTTCACATACACAACCTTACAGTGTATCACTCAAAAGCACTCTACCACCTCTAACACACCACTGCCATGTAGACGCCTCCAAAAGAATGATCTGTTAATAGAAATAAAACACAAAGAAACTAGCCATTAGCATAAGCCTCACTAGTGTGTCTCTCCACTCGGCTATGAATCCTCCTTCAAACCTCACATACAACTCCCCCACAAATAAGGAATCTCTCTGTGTATCATTCATAGATCATCTTCCTCCATTACCACCATACACACTTGGAAGTAATTTCCATGCCAAGTAGATACACCTGTAAATGAAAAGATTCTAAAAGCAGACTAATTAGGAGTCAAGAGTTAACCATAATCTATAGCTATGCATCAAGTTGAAAAGAAAATTTGTCCAGTTAATTTCTTCTTTTTGGAAAGCTATCATATTCCTTTGTTCCCAAATGGAAAGTAAAATGGTATAGAAACATATAATCCAACCTTTTTACTTATTCCCTGTGAACACACAATGAAACCACATATCAAAATTTGGTTTAAGGTCCTTAGCCATAACCCACTCAATTCCCCACCAATTATAACAGAAGACCCATACCCTCTATGAGAATTCACAGGTGAAGAACAAATGCGACAAAGATTCTTCCTCAACCTTACAGAACACACATAGAATCAATACCATTGATAATGTTCACATGAGACAAGCGATATTTGGTATTAATTCTTCCAATGAGAACAGACCACACAAACATCTTTGCCTTTGGTGGGACACACTCATGCCAAACTCTATACAAGGTAGGATCAAAATGGCTATTTCACAACATACCTGGAAATATTTGTTAACAAAAGAATGTACCAAAAACTGCTTAGAAGAGTGAAAACACCATACTACACTATCAAGCATAGATGATCTTAATTGGACCTGACTAATAAGTTTATACAGATCATCTAACAAGGGCAATTCCCACTGAAAAAAAATTTCTCTGCCAACTCAACTTCCATTCCCACCGATCTCCTATCCACTCACTGCACCCCCTAATAACTGTATCCTTTTGCAAACATACTAAATATAATCTCGGGAACATATCCATCAAATTAACATTCCTAATCCAAACATCCTCCCAAAACCATGTATGACCCCCATTTCCAATAATTTTTCTAAACCCAGCTGCAACTAAAGAACAATAGAACCATCATTCTCACCTATCCCACTTATTGCTCCCCACAGACCACTTTTTGTTGACTTTATTTGTTCAAGCACTGGTCTAGAACTGTCCATATTGTAGCAAGAACACACAACTTGCTTCCAAAAGGTATTTCCTTCTACCGAGAAGTGCCACCACCACTTAAAAAGCATGACCGCATTTGTAATTAATAACTTGCCCACTCCTAGCCCACTCCATTTTTTTGGTTTCTGAATCACTTCCTATTTAACTAATAGGACCATACTCCTATTTCCTTTCTCACACCAAAAGAACCTACTCTGGAGGGAAATAATCTTTCTAGCAACTCCTTTTAGCATTTTAAATATCCCTAAGTAGTATGTTGGGAGACTGTTTAGAACTGCTTTAATCAACAACAATCTTCCAGCTCTTGAGAGCATATTACTCCTCTACCCACTCAACTTTTTCTTTATCCTTTTAATGACTAGGACCCAAGTACATTCCTTCCTGAGGTTAGCTCCAAAAGGGGTGCCTAAGTACTTTATCAAAAGAGAACCAACTTGGCAATTTAAAAAGGAGCTTACCTCATTAACTAAAGTCTCATCACAACTTAAGGGGATAAAGGTAGATTTACTATAGTTAATGGATAGCCCAGACATAACCCCGAAACAATACAAGATCCTTCTTACATTACGGAGCACTTCCTTCTCAGTAAGAGTAAAAAGGAGCGTATCATTTGCAAATTGTAAATGAGTCACATAGGTATTTTGGGTACCCCTTAACTCCTTGAATCAAACCAACCTCCATTGCTCTTTCCAACAACCGATTTAGGACCTCAGCCACAAGAACAAATGAAAACGGGGATAAGGGATCCCTTGTCTCAAGCCTTTCTCCATCTTAAAAGATTTAGTGAGGCATTCATTAACAATTATGTGCATTTCAGCTGAGGAAATACAGCTCCTAATCCAACCCTGCCAAACACAGCTAAAAACTATTTTCTCCAAAACCTGATCCACAAAAACCCATCTAACCGAATCATCTAGCCTATCTTACGTTTTTAAGTCTAATGGACAACCTTATTTGCAATAAAGACTTTATCAAGGATCTGTCTACCCTGTATAAAAGCTAACTGTGACTCCCTCACTAACCCATCCATTATACCCCTCATCCTATTTACCATTTGCTATCATTTATATGCAATTTGAGACCCAAATGAACGTCACATCATTATTATTAAAAACTTATGCCACATTAGAATATAGAATTTTAACATATAAAAATTTACTTATATAAAATTTTGATATTTTGCAATTTGGAGCAGTTTTTTGAATTTTTAGGTAAAGTGAAAAAAAAAGGTAAATCCAATGACCCAATCTGAACCAACCCAAAGTTGATCAGATTGGTTTGTTCGGGTTTTGCAAAATAAAACCATGAATCTGAACCAATTAAAAAATTATGGTTCGGATTCATTTTTTCCTCAAATCCAATCCAAACCAACTCATTTACACTCTTAAATACATTGAAGGTATAAACTATTGTATATTGTTATTCAATCAACTATGTGCTTGACTTTTGAAATAGTACATTGAGAGTGAGACTTATTTTACTAATATCACAATATGTAAATATATAATGGTGTAAAAGAAATCTTATATTATTAGCATTTACAATCGAACTAGGCATGACAATCGAACTAGGCATGTCAATATATATATATATGTATGTATGTATGTATAACCATTTTACATATAAATTCACAGATTGTTAGCCGATTTATGTGATATTCATTATGGCAATTTGCCTATAATAAGGTAAGAATGTATATGCATAATTGATGTTAAAAAGTGAGAATTGTTTTTTTAAAACTTTGAAAAACGTCATTGAATTTCTTTGGGTTTTTATTTCATGACTATAAAATAAGAGTCATGTTACGGTAGTTCACCACATGTTCTGGACTTTGATGGTCTCCCCTTAAATATTCCTAAATGACTAAAATAACCCTCTTTAAATCTCAAATTTCTCTAGCTTTAATTGCCCTCTTCTTTAGTCAAGTGTTAGGCCAAGTTCGTCTAAATTGGCACATGCTAATGCTTAATGGTTGATGCTGCAATGCACGGCAGCAACCAAAGCAAAGAGGGTAGATAATAATTATTAGTTCAATCGTGAATTGATTTGAAGAAAGAAATGACTCATTACTCATTAGGTTAGGGTAAGTAAATAAGTAGTACTAAACAAGTAATGTGAACAAACAATCACCATTATCTTCTTTTCTTATTTTCCTTCTCCAGAGTTTAAGAAACTCATTTTTTTTATTTTTATGTTTATCTAAATCTCATAAGTTGCTATTTGATGACAAAGCAAATCAAGCACAAATAAAAAAAATAAATTAGCGATGGGAATCTAAACGATCGATGCGTTGCCATCGTTGCCCCCACTGCCCTTGCCACTGCCAATCACCTTCCAAAATCCATGGCCAAACCAAGCACAAACCTTCTCTTTTTCCATTCTCTAGAGTCCTAGCCATGTTTGTCGATGTTGTTGTTGAGAGAGGGGGAGAGAGAAAGAGTGGTAGTTTCATTCCCTATTTGCAAGTGACCATCATGTAATATGACGTGGCATTAGAAAGTGATAAAATTAGAGTAGTAGGAGACGGTAGTTAAATCTTTTGAAAAATATATTTCTTAATTTTTAAAATTATTACTTTATTTTATTATTGTATTCCCCTGTTATATCTTTAAATCTAAGTCATTAATATTTCATCTGATGATTGTAAATGATGGACCATCAAAAGTCCAAAACATGCTGTGTACCAGCTTAAAACGACCATAAAACAATAAGGTAAAACAATTAGGGTGCGTTTGATTTGTGAAAATATTTTCTATTTTTATTTTTTGAAAAGGATTTTCATTTTCAGATTTTCAAAATTAGGAAATGTGTTTGACTTGTAAAGGTAGATTCTGTTTTCAAAAAGTGAAAAAAATAAAAATATGTTTGGTTTGCTTGTTTTCAAAATGTATTTCTTAAAATCAAATTTAAGATAATAAAATTATATTTAATATTAAATAATTAAAATTATATATATATATATATATATTTAATTTGTATTGGTTCATCTACTAAAAGAATTTATAAAAATCTAAAATAACTCTATAAATATTAAGACTAAAGATAAAATAAATTACTCACTTTTGAGTTCTTTTATTATTATTATTATTAACTTTGAACATGTACATAGATAAACATCTAAACAATATTATTTTATTGCTTAAACACTATTTAAAATACATTTGTTTTTTTAAATAAATTATAGTCATAATGAAATAAATGGTTTCTAATAAATTTTTAATAACCCCCACATGTAATGACAAGATCTACTTAGAAGTTGTATAACATAGCTATAAAATATGAAATATATTTTTTTATAAGAAATAATGAAAGTAAAAAACAACGATAAAAAAGGTTCATCATAAAAATAAAATAAAAAAAACCAAAAAGATGAGGGATTGAGCGTGGTTGGGGGCTGTGAGGCGTGAAGCATTTAAAAATGAAAAGGAAACAGTGTGTAATTTTTTATTGACTGGAATCGAGCACACCATATGAGATTAAAATCTCAATATTAACGAAAATGTTTTCAAAACTATAATCAGGAAATGGTGAAAACGTGGATTTGGCATTTGCAGATTTATGTACTTTTACAAAATATTTTCAATGAAAATATCTTTTGAAAATTGTAACCAAATATATTGTCATATATTATTTTCATTTTCATTGAAAACAGAAATAAAAATAGGTAAATCAAACACACTCTTAGCATGATTAATTGCGTAGTAAAAATTACGGTAGAGGTTCTTCAAAATCGGCACTCAGCTTTTATGGTGAATATCATGTACCCACCACTCCACTATTGTTTTGTGTCACTCTTTTTCCTTTTCTTTTTTTTCCCCTCTCTTTCCAGGATATGATCATTGGATGCTTTTGCTTAGACTTTTAACTGACATGGATTCAAGTTCACATTCGAAACGACAAGTCAACGACTCTCGTTTCTATCTTTTCGGATATTTATATTTCTCGAAATGTAAAGTTTGTTGGCGTTTGTTAAATTTGTTCGTAACTGGATTCCCAGTAATTGCAGGATCAGAAAACTAGTGGTGAATTATATTGGACACGTTTATTGTGACAAACAACAGAGACCACACAGGTATATACCCGACTTAGTTGTAGAAAATTGATTATTTCTTTTTCTTTTTCTTTTTGTTACTTCAGAATTTCTGAAGTTTAGAATGACGAAAGTATATCGATAAAGTATTCGTCCTAGTTAAAAGAATGTTACGATTTATTTTTATATCAATAAAGTGCTCGTCACTAATTTTTATAATCAGCTAGGAATTTTGAAAAAATGTTACGATTTATTTGAAAGTAACCAGTGGAGTTTAAAATAGTTGCATGAACATGCTCACTTTCATTGTTTAAAATTAATGTTACATCTTGTTAATAATTGCATAGTTAGTGCTTATTGTTTATTTATTTATTAACTTGAGTGTTCATTGTTTATTAATGATTAGGCAAATTGTTGAATATTGATTATAAGAATTTTAAGTCATTCTTATTTAATCAAATCAATCATGAATAATACGGTGCCTTTATTTATGATTATTCTGATAAATAATCATTTTTTTCACAAAAAAAAATCACTTTTCATATTTTTGGACCATTTTTAAAAAATAATTAAATTTTTTTAAAAAATTAGTTTTTAATTTTTTTTATAGAAGCTATAATTAGTCACTTCTGAAAAAAATATGTTCCTTATTTTTCAATTATTTATAAAATTTAACTTTCATAATCACTTTTTTCAAAATCTAAAATAAACATACCCTAAATCAAGAGTGCTAAATATGCACTCTTCATCAATTTTGAGCTTTGTCTCTTATCTAAAATTTATTTTTTATTTTCTTAATTAATCCCTTAATTTTGTTTTATGAAAATCAATTACAACAAGTTTTTTAAATATTTGTTTTTTCACCAACTCAAGCCATTAACAAAGAAACGAATATAAGCACACAAATTAAGAATTTATATGATAATAAGATATAAATGAAAAAATAATGAAAAATTATTGTCCATTACAAAATAGTAAAGGGGCTAAAAATAAAAAAGGGCGTAGGAAATTACCTGCCTGTGGGCATTTTACCTTACCTATAACGAAAATAAAGGGAACAAAAGTCGTATTTCCATGTCATTTTGGTATAAGAAACATGCACACTGTCCACCATGAAACTCACACATCATAATTAATAGAAAATGACAAAACAATCTCACATTCCTGATTTGATAATGACATGATAATTACATGTTTCACATGTATCATTTGATTTCTTCCTATTTCTGATCAAACTCGAAATAATTTTGTTACATCACAACGCAATATACTTATTACCTTCAACATTACAAGAAAATTATAAGCTATCAGTTAAATCATATATGCCTCATTTCGTCCTCTTCATAATTTGTTTCAGATGCGTGGTCAATCTCAGTCATCTTCATCTTCATAAATGAGGGGCAATCAATTAAAGATTTTACTTCTAACGAAATTGTTCATCATACTATTGTTCTTTGATATTTGCCAATTGTATTATTGTAAAGATGTTTTAACATTTATGATTTCTTGGTGCAACTATATATATATTTCTGAAATTATATAAGTCACAATAAGATTTGAACTTAAAATCTCATATATATTATTTAAATTTCTCATCACTAGGCCAATTCTAATAGCTTAGACACAGTTGTATATAAGTTCAACAAAATATGTTTTTCTAATATTTATATGAGTATAATTATTAAACACTAACAATGTAAAATATTACACTTTTATACAATAAAAAACTGTCACATGTGTCCATTGTGAGATCATGATAGTTCAAATTTTAAAAAACTGTATAAAGCAATGAGTTGTTAATGTTTTATTTGTTGACCGTATAAAGATTACACTACTGTCTGTATATTCCAAATAATTCCTCTTTATATTTTAAGATACATCTCATTTTAATCATATGAATTAATTTTCCTACCTTTTATGTTATTATCAATCACTTAAATTTTTTTTTCATTTTGATAATAATATATTCTGATAAACTTTGATAATAATATATTGTCACTATACATTTAATATATTAGTAATTGCTTGTCCAACATATTTAAAACATATTTTTTTCATTATATATACTATGAAAAAAGCACTATCACATTCCACAAGTTGCACAAAAATAAAATAAAATAAAATAAAATAAAAGGACTCACATAGAAAGCTTCAATTCTCCCAACCGAAAAGATCAGACGTAGACCGGCAGATACACAAGTCATTTGACTCTCTATATATAAACTATGAAAATCCAATCAAATATAATTCAGAAGCCCATAAAATCAGGAAGAACACATAAGCTAAAGTTTGACTGGACGCATGTAAGCCATGTGTGGCACAAGGAGGGGATGGCGCATGCTCATCGCTCCACCACCACCACCACCACTTGATGATGTAACCCTTTTGTTAGCTATAGTTTGTTTTTTTCACTATTATGTGCCTTGTTTGTTAGCTAGAGATATAGATAAGCTTAAGCAGATATCTGGGCATGTAGCGTCACAAGCTAATTAATCGCAAATGTGGGGGTTGATGAAGTGAAGGAAGCCTAAAAAGGGTGATGTTGAGTGTACAACTAAATTATATAACAAATGTATACTGCATATCTTATTATTATTAGATTTGATGAATGAATGGGATGAGTGAAGATCACATATCACATCCAACAATAATAAGTGTATGATGTGTCTTTGTTATATAATTTAATTGTGCACCGATATCATTCAACCTAAAAAAGAGGAATGGGTGGGGTTGGCAGTGGCCAATTTGGACCACTCAACGCATTGAATATACTCAACAAAATAAATATACTTAAATCAAACCAAACCATAATGGACAAATTGGCTTCGTCCACTATGGTAGGCCTTGGCCTCATAGTTTTCTTTTGGTTGGAAAAGAACTTGGTGTGAAGGGTAAGCCTTAAAACTCTTTGCTATGAGAGCACTTGCAACTTTAAACAGCTCCATTCATTCACCAACAAAACCATTGCTTGAAGGCCAACCGGATCAGTTGCCAACACGTTTGGTTGTGGTTGGTGGTGGTGATCCACACATACAATTGGCACCCATTAGTTGGAAATGAAAATGGCATGTCTTCACCCATATTTTGAGCTAGAAAGAAATATATCAAAGTGTAAAGCAAAAAAGGTTTAAAGAACAAAAAGAAATGATAGAAAGGAAAATGAAGTGCTGTGTACATGACAGCCTATGCATCGAATAATTTAATAAATAAATAAAGTGACAGCGTAGCCTATGTGTGTTTGCAATATCCGGTAATCAAACCTTGAGTATTTAGGAACTTGTATATTTCATTACCTAAGAGTCTGAGACATGCTACACACACAAACAAGGTAACTCGGTGATTTTGTCTCAAAAATAAAATATCTTAAGAATTGTTTGGATTTAGCAAGGGATAAACATGGGAATTATATTAAGTTAGTTTATAAATCAAATTTTATCCTTAGAAGTTTAAAAAAGAAGAAGTAGTCTTTTATTTGATAAATCTCCTGGGATTTGTTCATTTTGATGTTGAAATTCTATCGAATTTAATAGAATTTAGTCTGAACTGATTTCTACATGAATTCAAATTTTACTTTAATACATTCTAAACCTAATCGGCACAAACACTGACAAGATTCGGTTGGGTATTGAAAAAATTAGCGACCCTCGGCCTATTTGATCAAACTGGATTAAGTCATGCATCTTTTTTTTAAAAAAAAAAAATCAATAATGACTTTTCCAAGTATTCAATCACTTAGATATCGGAGTGAGAGTTACATTAAGGCTCAAGCCTTTTCCTTTTTCCTTTTGGTAGGGTTCAAGCCTTTTTTTTCTTTATTTCTTTTGGTAGGCTAGGGTTCAAGCCTTTTATTTTTTTTTTCTTTTTGTAGGGTCCTTTATTTCATAACGAAAAACTTGACTTTTAATTTCTCCACTATTAAATCTGAAACTGTTAAGTATTTGGTTTCCAATTCTTATATTATTTGATATAGGACTAAAATAATTGAGTAAATTCCTAAATTGGTTCTTGACAATTTTAATTTAATCCCTGATAATGTTAAAAGTTGAAACTTAATGATCTTTGGACAGCAAACATTAACGGTATTAGTGACAATTTTATTATTGGATAAATTATTATCTAATGTTATTTATACTAAAAAAATAAAATAAATAATCTCCATCTCCCATCTCCTTCCTAACTTCATCCTCTCCATCTTCACCACCACCATTACAATCACCCCCGCCATAGACCTAAAGGGTGAAGGAAGGAAGAGGATGGGGGATGATAATTTTTTTTTCGTGTAAATGATGTTAAGGACTAATTTTTTCAATAATGAAGTTGTCACTAGCACTATTAGTATTTTTTTGTCTAGGGATTACTAAGTGTCCGATTTTTAACATTATTGAAGACCAATTTATCTAATATTAAAATTGTCAAAAACCAACTTAGGGGTTTACTCAAAATAATTTGACGCGAGATTAAAATAATGGGAACCAATAATTTGCATATAAGTTGTATAATTATGTATTTTCACATAATTTATTTAATTATATATAGTTCAGTCAAAGACCTATTGGTTGAACTAATAATCTAATTCTTTGATTGAGTATATCATCAAGTTGAGTTTTATGAATATAAATTAGATATATTATATATTTGAGTATATATTTTGATATGTTTTAACAAGTAAATTTTTTTTTCTTGAATATATAGCAAGCCTATGAGTTCCACTCAACTCAATCAATTCATCACTATTTGAATTAGCGAATTCAATCGAAAATCACTTTAAAATCACCCAACACAACCCACGAATATCCCCGCTGATTTGGTAGTTTAGACTAAACAAATATAGCTAGTTTATTTACAATTATCAGGAAACCTTAAGCTAATTAATAGGTCTGATTTAGTCTGAGAACTTGCGTGCATTCGGAAGTAAATCTGAAGAGGTAAAATATATATAGTTTTTCTGCATCACCTAACTACTAACCAATATTTAAAGTCGGGAGGCTAAGTTATTTATGAGCCGTCAATTTTCAGCTTATCGCTGATGATGAAAAATAAAAGTAGAATAAACCACATTTCGCTCTCCAACTATTTATTTTATTTTTATTCAAGTTTTTTCTTCAATCAACAATGAATATATTTTATGGTAAACGGGAATGAACTTTCACAGTTACTAATAAAGGAAAAAAAAAGGAGAAATAAAGAAGGAGAGAAGATGACAATGACCTTTCTCACAGTGTAAATAAACGACAAAATTAATATAAAAAAATATGCATGGGAAATTATTGTTCATTTAGTTTGACTTTTTCAAATTTTATGAATGAAATTTTAAAAATTATAAACTCTAATTTATAATTTTTATTTTTAGTTTTTAGTTTTTTTTATAAAATTTTAAAAATTGAGAAGTTAAAAATAAAAATTAAAAATTGAAACTAAATAAACTGTTTATGTTTTTTATTTTTTATTTCTTGGCATGAAAAACTATATGTGCTTTGAAGCCGTCAACATTTATTTGGTACTTCTGCCAAATGCCACCATACACCTCCGGCGTTGCCATGTAGCCGCCCACATGCATAATTCTCAATCGGAGCTCGATCAAGCTGAAGGCTAATAGCAAAGAAAGCCTAAAACTATTTTTTTATTTCAAAAAAATCCAACAGCTAAAAAAACAATGATACCATATGATGTAAAAAATCATTTTTCGATTGATAGATATTTAGGTTAAGGGGAAATACTCACCTCAATCCAAGGTGAGATATATTTTAGGACTCATCAAACACTATATAAGTACTTATAAATCACCTATTAACATGTAGAAAACACTTGAAAATTGAATCCTAATCATGACGATGCATGAGTTTAATGTCAGTATATCCCTATTGGTATATTAAAAAAAATTAATAAATCAAAGTATGTAATGGGTTTTGATATTTATTTAAGAATTAATAGTAATGCTCATTGATTTTTCAAGAACTTAACAATGATATTTTCAAACTAAAATTAGAAGGTGACTTAAAGGAAACATTTTTTGTGTTGAATTAAAATGGAAAAGGTCAACTGCCCCACCCACATGTCTCGGTTAGTCACAGCTTTGTTTGATAAAAATAAAACAAATTATTGTTTGGATTTAATGGCCTGCAATGCCTTCACAAAGAAAAAGCCATGACCACCTTTGAGTTTGTGCGTAATTTGCGCTTCATTTAGGATATTATTAAGCCTCCCAAATCCCCCTTTTTTCTGGTTTAATCCTTCCAACCGATCATTCCTTTTCGTTTTGTCCCTTTCTTCATATATTCTCATGTTTCAAAGCAATTTCATTTGCTTTGTGCCCGCAAATCCACTCTTCCATGAACTTTCTTTTACCAAGGTACGTTATCTGAACTTGAACCTTCTATGCTTCGGTTTTTGTGAATTTACTCTTCCTTTTTGTTATTTTGCTTCTTTTGATATAGAGTTCTATTTGCATCAAAGTAGTTCCTCCACATTGCCTACTTTTCCTGGTATCCAAGAAAAATTGCAAAGTCAATCATTCTGCCACATGTCCATTGGTGTTTTTCCTCTGTTCTTTGCAAATCAAGTGAACATGTTTCTTCGTTATTCATACGTGATGATCAATTGATCTTGATCATAATCATGTCACTGTTATTCTAGGTACCTTTACTTTTTTTGTTCATGCCAAAAATTATCTTTTGAGTTGGATATTTTTATTTTTCAATATTCAAGAATGTATTAGCGTGGAGGATATGAGAATGAGTTAGGGATACACATTATTTTCGAGGAGATAGGATAGTTATTATTATTATTTTCCTCGTCTGAAGTTGGGATGGGGCTTTTCATGTTAATCCATCGTACCATATTGATTTCTTAATTTGAATCTGCAGATATACTATCGATCATATATTATAATTATGATTTAGTCACAAGTGATTATGTGTGCATGCATTGTGTATCAGATGTGATTGAATTTAACATCTCACCCCCTTGATTGTATGCAAGCTTTGCCTCCCAATTCTGCAGCTAAGTAGCTAGCACATTACAATTCTGAATATATATCAACAAACATTTGGTAAAGGGGTGGACAATTGGGCATATCCCATTGCATAATATAATTTTTTGGTGATGTGCAGGATCTTTTCAAGGAATTCCTAGCTGAGTCACACAAGTGAATATATATATTTATATATATATATATATATGGCGACAAAAGCTAAAGATAGTAGTAGTGTTGGTGGGAAGGAGAAGAAGGCCCTATCATCTGATTCTCCAATCACAAGCACAACCAAAAAGACCCCAAAACCATCCACAACAGCAACAACAAGCTCTACGGATAAGGCCAGCTCAAACCCATCAGAGAAACAGATCCCAAACTACCTCAAGTCCACAATCAGTTCACGTCTTGAGTCATCACACTCACAGTCCTTCAAGCTTCCCAAGAATGATGCCTCCAACAAGCCCATCATAAACAGAAGAAGATCCTTTGATAAGCCCATATCACCCTCTGGGGTGGGGCAAAAAATGAAGCAGCCCTCTCCTTCAAGACAACACAAGGCCCTTGTGTCCCCTGGCCCACGTGAGAGGTCATTGCCAATTAGATCTGCTACTGGGCCTGTCAAAAGCAGCATTAGCCATTCCAAACCCATTTCGGATAAGCCCTCAAAGGTCTCTAAGGAAGGAAAAGCGCAGCCAGTGAGTGCTGCCAAGGGAGCCAAGAAGAGTGTTTCAACTTCTTCATCCACTAAGAAGGTAGCCAAAGATGCTGCAAAGAGTAGTGCTGCTGAGACCACCACCACCACCACAGAGAAGTTGAATGTTGAGAATGAGTCAGAAGTTAAGGACGCTATAAATGAGGAAGTGGTTAAAGTGGAGAGTCAAGAAGAAGAAGAACTCGGGGTTGAAAATGTATCTGAGGTTCCACCTCATGTTGAGCCTGAACATGAACATGATGAGCATGATCAAAAGACTGATGAGCCTCAGATTCAACGTGAGGATCAGAAGGTCATTCCCACAGTGTCAGAAGAAGAAGAAGAAGAAGAAGCAAAAGAAGAGCCACAAGAAGAGAAAATTGAGGATGAGGAGAACAACACAAACCGAGAAGAAAGCAGCAATAATGATGAGGGTCAACCAGAACTTAATCAATCTACAACTAAAGAAGGAGTTGAGGTCAAAGAAAAGAAAGAAGAAAAAGAAGAAGAAGAAGGTGGTGGGGTTGTAGCAGAAGAAGAGCAAAGGAGTGAGGTCAATGACAACAAAGAGGAAGAGGCAGTGGAAGAGATCAAGGAAGGAGGAACAAGCGCTGAAGGACAAGGGGAACCTGATGATGAAAATGTTGAAGATGAAAATAAAGAAGCAAAGGAAGAAAGTGATAAAGCGGAGTCAACAAAGCCAAAGCAACAAGGAGGTGCTGCAGTTATGATGCATGGGAAGAAGGAGGCTCAGGTGTCCAATGATGTTATCGAAGAGGCAGCAGGCAAGCTCTTGCAGGAGGAGAGAAAGAACAAGGTGAAGGCTTTGGCTGGGGCTTTTCAGAGTGTCATTGACTATCAAAAGAAATGAAGCAAAAAGCCACATCTCCCACATGTGTATTATTCTTTATTTCAAGCAAGCATAAAAGGAAAAAAAAAAAAAAGTTACAGGAGTGGGAAATCAAACCCATAAGGGTTAGAGAAGAGATTCTTTAATGTACATGCACAGCTTAATTTCTCTTACAATAATGTTGATATTTTTCTTTTAAATTTCTCGGATAGCAAATTTTCATAAACAAGTGTAATGCTACCTTCTGTGGATACAATAATATTACTTCTTGTGTTATACTACATCCTAATACCTAGTTAAGTTTATTTTATCAATATTTTAATGCTTATTGTTAATGGGTTCATTTCGTTAAACTAGGAGAAATATTTCTTTAAAAAACAGAAATAGAAGGAAAAGAAGGAAAATTTTATAAGTTTGAATGTAAATATAGAAGTATTTTTTATTATAACTAGAAGTTATTAAACTATTTAGATATAATAAATATATATATACTCTTTTTTATGTAAAATTATAATTAAGAATGTGATTTATAGTTTAAATGGCGAAAAGGATGAGAATAATTTAGTAAAATGTTATTTTTGTCTTTTTATAAAATTTACAAGGATAAATTTATAATTCAAACAATCTCAAAAACTTACTAATAACATTCTTTCTCTTCTATACTACCTTTGCATGCTTCTACCACAAATATGTCCCTAAGAACTAATAATTATTTTTTACTTCTATTTTTTTAAGAAGCACACAAACAAACATGTAACTAAATCCTAAAAGTACTTTGTTTGGGAATTTTTTTTTAAAAAAAGGATTTTTTTCCCTCCTAAAAGCTTATCTAAACTAGTTCAATAACTATATATTACTGCTTAAACCTAAATAAATATGCATATGAATGTATACTTTCATCATCAACTGATTCGTTGTATATATAACAATTTTCTCAATTTTTGTCAAATAAATATAATGAAATAGATTAACATATATAAGCTAGTGGTATAAAACCTTTTAAATACGCTTAAAACAAGAAAAATGTTTTGTTCTATATCATTCATTACTCAACAAATTAATTTTAATGGTCATTATGTCTTTACTTTTCCTTATATGTTTAATGCAATAGCTAATGTGTTGATAAGTAATAGTATTTTTCTTTCCTCTAAAAGGATCTAAAAAATCACAGTTTACCAGTTATTTATTCATTGTCATTATTTGAAACAAAAAGGAAAAAAACCCAACACATAAAATATTGATTAAGTGGAGTAACGTTTAAAGAATGACAAACTACAATCTACCCGTCATATTAAAACACATAATAAAATTACTTCTAAGGTGGCATTGCCACCCATCCCAAATTCGTAAATATGCATGGCTCATTGAAGTTTATTACCTCTTCGTTTCTTTAACACGAAGAAACTAAACATGTCACTACTCCTTCACAAGCAAACCCCAATCACTTAAAACAAACCCCAAGACACCAATTTGGGCACATTATATTACCTATGTAACAAACTTTAAAAAAAAATGAAAATAGTTGAAACCACTAAATTTCTAATTAATCACCCTCAAAGCTATCTCTTATGCAGTATTGCGGCTCCAAGTAATAAACTCTCCTCTCCAAACTCAGCTGACGACGAAAGTTAGCAATAAAAATTTCTGCTCTTTCATCAATATCATCTTCGGAACCATAACTCACTGTTCTTCTATACTGCACCATGCGATCCCTATTATTATTAATGTTGACTGGCTCATCTTCATCCTCAAGGAAGCTTTGAAACACCATTTGATGATTCTTGAACACCCTGCTGCACCATCTCGCTCTTGAAATTCTTGATACACCGGAGCGCACTCGCCAATAGTGCAGCAGGGACTTCAGTTTCTTCACAGCCCTCTGAAATTGTACAATGAGTAGTGGACATTTCTGGTTATTACCCATATTGGTTCATTAATTGATGATGATAATAACGCCAAGACGTTGAATGGTTATATAGGTGACATAGAAAAGAAGCTTCTAGAAGAAGCTACAGTGAAGGTTCACTTAAATTATGTAGAAAGCTAAAAAACGTGTTAAGTGTAGCTGAAAAAATTGAAAGAAATGGGACAAGGGAAGGTTTCAGATATTTACGTGGTGGGTTGCGAGAAATAATAGAGTTCGCTGCGCGGAGGTTTATGCTTAGGAATTCCATGTCATTGTCAACAACGCTGAAATTACAAGGCTGCCAGCAGAATCTAGAAACCGGATTCGTTTGATCCTTTAATTTGAGGATGGTGTTGGTTTCTTAGCTTGTTCTGATAGCATATAAAGAAAAAGAAAAAAGAGGTTGTCTCGTGATTTGAGTGTTTTCATAGAAAATTCGTTTGATGGGCTCCATACGCGTTTCTTATTAGTTTGGGACAAGAACGCATTGGGCCATCTGACCCTGACTTGATGCTAAAGTTTTCAACTTTGAACATCCTTGAAAGTGATCTCCAACGAAAAGAGATCTTTCCTGGTACATTTCCCTCTCCCCATTAGTTGGCGTGAAAAATTAAAACACAAAGTGAGCCGGCCAAGGTAATTTCCCTTCGTGCTGTAATATTATTTTTATTCACATTTTATGGAACATTATGTCGATATATTTATATCTATCATTGAATTAGATGTGAACCCCGCTTAATTTGGGTCTCACACCCAAATCAATGGTAAATGTGAGTGTGTCAGCACAGTATTTCATAAAGTGTGAATTAAAATAACATTTTTTTTTAAATGTCATTGTTAAAAATAATCTAATTTTGATATAATAATTTAAGTTATATATATATATACACCTACACACACATTAACAGTGTAAAATAATTATATATTGTCAACCAATAGAATTTAATTTCATCTCAGCAATAAATCATAGAAACTAACTACCCAATGATACAATCACCCATCATAATTTGTTGTTTTGGTTAAATTCCATTAGTCAATACTGTAAAATTGTTTCACAATTTCAGTGCATAAAAATCAATCTATCAATATAATTCAATAAGAGTTTGAATGACATGAAAAACAAGATTTTAGTTTTAGTTTACTATTAATATAAATTTTTTACGCATTTAATCAATCACACATTGTTATGTGTATAACTTTGAAGATAAAACATTTTTCAACGACACGTTCATATATAAGTCAATAGCTGTAAAAAAAACTTATAATACCTTAAAATTAAATTTAGAAAATAACAGGTTGTTTTCCTAGTGCATAGCATATACATAAATAATAATCTATATAGATTTTATTGCCAACCTGCTATAGTTAATTACACCTGAGTGCATTAAAAAACAAGTTTCTAATGTCCGATTAATTAAAAGTAACATCCTATAAGTCCGATGACTTTAAACCTCCAAGGCCCGTGGTTTGACGCAAGGCATGTGAGTATCATAAAATATATAGAGGGGATAAGGGTTGTGTTTCTTCTCCTGCTGCTTCTTGTTGATTAATAATAATTTTGTTGAGACGCCATTTGACAACAAGATCGAGCAAGAGATGACATATCCAGGAGGATGCTTGGGAAATTCTTCTTCCAGCAATGCATTAATTATATTGATGCATGTTTCTTCCGGTTGATGGTAGCTAAGGCATCCTATGGAAGTTGGCTTTGTGCCGCGAAAAGTCTAATTGGAATCTTCCTCCTGCTTCAAGGTACTTTAATTTTTCCATGCTGCGCACATGGTAGCTAGTTATCTCTGGATCTGGATAAATAATGCAGGTTGGATGTGATCATGTGAACTTGTTTAATTTGTTTGCACTGCAGGCTGCGGCATATTGCATTGTTGAACTTTTTTTTTTTTTTTTGCTTCTCTTGTGCAACTTGCTGCTTCATTTCTGTAAACGAAATCATTGCTGTTTCAATTTCAAATTTTAAAATTTAAAAAACTCACAATCCACGCCCCCCCAATCTGAGGATATAGAGGTTGGAAAGCTTCAAACACCCATTTTTATTTCTTTCTCCCTTTTTCTTTTCCACAATTTTCCTTATAAGAAAACAGGTTTTCCTTTTGCTCTCATCTTCAACCCTCTCCTCTTTCATTTCTCACATGCAAAACGAAGGGTAATTGTAAGTTGATGCTTGAGGTTAGCTACATACGGTACTGGGAGTCGAACTCCTTACCTCCAATATTATATTAAATTGCAGCAGTCGACCATGCAAACTGACATGTTAACTTACTATAACCAGGATTGCATAGAACTTGAAGAACATTTATCCTAAGTTTGATGCGTTAACGAATTCACTTACTGGATTAATCACTTTTAGTCAATAATTAAGTATGTCGCTCATTTAATATAGCACAATCCATCAGGTATTCCATGACCGTATAAATATATGTTAGAAAGTAAACTGGCCATCTTGTCAATTACTAGAAGCCGCCAAATTGATGTTAGATTATTAACATGCATGTGATAAGGTTAATTTGTCAAAAATTTCAGCTAGTGTAGTTGTCCAAATTGCCACTTGATGTGCCGGTTTGCATGCTGTAAAATTAGCCCATTGAAAAGTCAATATGCTAATTATATTAGAGTTGTATTAATTTACACACGGTTATGAGTTGTATTCTAATAGCTAATAATTATTGCTTGAATTGTCAAAATTATTGGTTGTCCAAGTGGTTTATGAGGTTGGCAAACTAACTCTTCCAATTAGTATAACTAGGAGCATAACTAGGAGCTTTTGTTTCGTAATGTCAAGTATCATTGAGCAAAAGAGAGAAAAAAAAAACAGAGAGAAAAGTACAAGAACTCCAACGAGTTCCATATTTGAGTGTTAAATATTTTGTAAAATTGACTAATAATAAAAGCTAAGTTTTTTGAGTGTATTATTGTTCTTTCAATACAAATATTTTGTGAGATTAAATTTTGTTCCTTGAGTGTTTATATTTTCTTCCCATAGCATCTAAATTTCAACAAGGTAATTTTATTTTAATTGCCAACATCTAGTATCAAAGCTTGTTCTATCAAAATGACAGCAAGTTCAAGCATAGGAGCAAGTCAAGTTCAACAAGTACAAACAATTGTCTTCAAGTTTGATGGCAGATCAAATTTTTCCATGTGGAAACACTTGATGGAGCTATGTTTAAAAACCAGCAGATATGGTGAAATCATCCAAGATGGTTTTACTAAACCAATTGAAGAAGATAGAGCAACAATTGATATGCATCAAGTAGAAAAAAATTGTCTATTTAATGAAAAAGCTCTATTTTATATATGTCAATCTGTGGAGCTATTTGTTCTTGAGAAAATTTTTCATGCTAAAACAACAAAGGAGGTTTGGGAAATTTTGCTCAAAACATACGAAGGTGCTAACCCAGTCAAACAAGCAAGGTTACAAGGTTTAAAATGCTAGTTCGAGCTGATGGAAGCAAGGAAGAGATGAAAGCATTCGTGATTATATCTCATGAATGGACAAGCCCGTCAACAATATGAAAAATAATGGTGATGAAATAAAGGAAAAAGAAATCATGGAGAAAATTATATGTACACTTTCAATTCATTTTGATTAATGGTAGCAAACATTGAAGAAGCAAAAGTTCTTAACACAATGACTCTAAATGATTTACAAGCATCTTTAGAGTCACGTGAGATGCAGATGAACGGGAGGTCAAGTGGGATAGCTAAGCAAGCAATAAAACCTAAACAAATGTGAGAAATGAGGGACCTGTGCAAAGAAGGGTGAACCACTATCAAAGAGGTCAAAATTTCAAAGGAAGGAATCCTCATTCTGATTCAAGCCAAGGCAGATTCAAAATAAATCTAATATTCAATGTCACAAATGCCAAAAGTACAGACATTTTCAATCTAAATACAAATCTCATATTCAGTGCCATAACTGTAATAAGTATGGTCACTATAGTCGAGAATATTGTGCTAGAGCATTGAATATTAGACAAAGCCATGCCCGAGTTGCAGAAAGTGAAGAAGGTACGAAGATGTTGCTTAGAACAAGTCATGCAGCAGCTGATAAAAATGACAATTAGTGGTTGTTAGATATAAGGTGAAGTGAAAAAAGAAATATTTTCCGACTTAGATGAAAGTTACCACACTTTAGTCAAGCTTGGTGACAATTCAAAACTCGATTTGGGAATATGATCGGCACGTGAGGAATCTCATCCCCACGTAGGCTTACTAGGCGACGTGTCTCTCTAAATGCATAAAAGAATATAATATCATACTTAAAATGCGACTTTTCTTCTAAATCATTATTACTTTCTCTAATTAACACATAATATTTAAATTTGTAAAAAATGAGACATTTAAATTACATAACTCTGAAAGCATCCTGATCAAATTTGTTATTCACAAAAGGGAAAATTTGTTCAGCCTTCTAATCATGGTTATAAATTGAAAATCGACTTAAACTCTTGAAAGCTAAAACACTAATACATTTTCGGTTCGCTACATAAATCTTTAGGCATAGTCTACATTTCAAAATACCTACTTGAAACTTGAAAACATATAGGAAAATACATAATCTCTGAAAATAAGTATAGCATTTCAAAATACATGTGTGGATTAGATTCTGCCTGCAAAACCATTGGAACCCTTTAAACTAATAAAATCCTAAACAACAATGTAAAGCTCACCAATGGATAATTGCGGCTATTGGACCGGTGACTAAATGGCGTCTGTACCTGCAACTATGAGAGGAAGGGCGAGGCTGAGTCAACAAACTCAATGAATGGATCCTCACTCATCACCTACATGGGACAACCAAGAGAATGCATAATACACTATACATGCAGCAACCGTAAATCATTTTATATTTAAATATATAGCTAGCTAGGAAAACACTCTTCATTCTATAAATTCATAACAAACATTTCTAAACTCATAATCAAACATGAAATCATTTTAACTGAGGGTGCGGCAGAGTATCGGGAAACAATATACTAAATAAAATAGATACATATATAATAATAAAAGCTGAAAAATCATAAACTGTGAGGTGATACTCAGTCTCTGGTGGACAAGAGCACCTGCTATAATCATAATAGTTCCTCTTGGACAAGTGTAATACCTAGTATATACGTGTCAGTAAATAAGTTCTATATGGTCCTAGGGTCCCCCAAGTCCCACCCATGTTGTCAAGTTTGGGTTTTCACTAAATCTGGAGCCCTACACCTCCTTGGAGGGCTATATGATAGAGCTACATTATTGGGATTAAAAGTCTCAGTAATTGCTCTCTAAAGATAAATAAATAGAAGAGTGATTTTTAACGAATTTTACGAAACCTCTAGATCTTTCGTTTCTAGCCCCTAAGTTTAGAAAATCGTTGGAATTTCAGAATTTAAACTAGAACTCAAAAATTAGATTTTGATTGGTTGGAGTTTTGATTTTTTTTAGATATTTTATTTAAATCCAAATGGGGGGTATTTCCTTATTTACATTTATGAGTAAAATAAATGAGTATAGAGGTAGTGTAAGTGTTTGTTGACAGCAAAATATTATTATTGGACTTTGTTGTCACCGCAATAGCGGTCCAGGACCGTTATAGCGGTCACAGCAATGTAATTTCATGGCTGGGGATTTTGGAGACTGCTATAGCGGTCCATCTTGGCCATGTGGAAGCTCCTGATATCGTAACTTGATATAAACCTTTCCCCATTTTCTTCCTTCCTCATTTTTCCCCAATCCAGAAAGCATTCCTCATCATTTCCTCTCTTTTTCTTCAACCCCATTCCAATCTAGCTCCTATAAATTATCAAGGTGAGTATATGTTATAAGATCTTGTCTCCATTTTTGCCATTCTTTTACGTTCTTGGTATGGTCATTGTCATTTCTCTCATTTTTGTCAAGTAGGGGTGCTCTCCCAATATTGTTAGAATTAGATTAGAGTTATTTAGAGGTTGATAGACAGTGGCAGAGCTTGAAGAAAAATTTTAGGGGGGCCAAATGATTATCACATGTCAATTAAATTGTAAAAATCAATTCAAACTAAAATTAATTGCACATCTATATATAAATTTTATATTAAATAACTAATATGATAAATATTAATGCATATTTGGATTACTTGTGAAATTAAAATTATTTCAATAATTGAATATATTTATAATTGACTATTTTAAAATCAATTTTTAGTTATACTGGCTCAAAAGTAATTTTTAAGTGATTTTTTTGTTTGGATTATATAAAAATAATGACTTTTATATGATAAATTACTAAAAAAATGTGTCAAATGATTTTTTTATATTTTGTAATATTTGCTACGTATGATTGTTTTGATAAAATCATTAAAATGATAAAATAATTTATTTTTGCTTATAATAAAAAAATTAAAAATCTATTTTTCACTTATAAGTGAATTTTAGAATGAAAATTATTTTTTTTACCCAATCATATAAAGTCATTTCAGATTTAGATGAAAATCCTTTTCTTTTTATTTTATATTCTCAAACATACATCCAATAATGTAAAAATTTTACAAGTATTCTTAAGAATCAAAGTAGAGCATAAAATTAATAAATCCATTATCTACATTGAATATATGCTCTTATTATAAATGCTTATCCAATTAAATAAAAAACTAAAATGATGCTTAATTATGATGCAATCTTTTTGTTTTTAATTAAAAGACAAGTTAATGGATTTTAAGTTAAAAAAATATTTATATAGAATAACACAATCTATATAGGATAGCATATCACACTTTCCATTTATCATACATTTTTAACTCTCATACTAACTACTTAAAAAATTATACATATAAAAAAAGATATAATTGGATGATATTATGTAATTTTTTTATATTTTTATTACATCAAAATTTAAATTTGTTTCCTTATATATATATATAGATAATTTTTTGAAAAAATTTTTTTTGGGGGGGGGGGTGGGGCCATGGCCCTCCGTTGCCCCTAAGAAGCTCCGCCCCTGTTGATAGAGTTTGATCTTAAGTTTTATGATTGTTATAGTCGACGTTGGTGCCCTCCTGGCTCCCCAGAGCTTAGTTGGTGTTGACATTATCTATCCTTCCCCTCCAAGTGAGTGGGTTTGATCTTATGACTTTATTTTGGTCATCCTATAAATTATTTCTAGCATCATAAAGTGATTAGAGATTATTTGCTTGAGTTTTTCCATGAATAAAATATTTAATTGGATTTTAACAAGGATTAAGGGAATATGTTTTGAAGCTTAGCATGAAAATATACCTTTATTAAAATGCATAGGACTACACTTGGAATATAATTGCTATCACATGAATTAATTATGATTTTCAAACTTGGTTTGTTTTATGTTGAAATGATAATGTGAAATGCTATGTTTGCTTTATAAGAAATTGGAACGGTCGAACTTAGATGTTTAAAATCCATTTTTTAGACTTTAGTATGATTTTAGATAAGGAATTGTTGAGAGGAACAGAACTGTGAGTTAACGGCAATCATTCCCTTAACCTTGGTATACCAAGGCCCGCCAGAGGCAAATTATCCTTACTTTTGACCAGTCCACCAGGGACATAGTTCGCCAGAGACCATTAAGATCTCATCTAGTTAGGGGCTCTTGTTCACCAGGGATTGAGCACCTACCTTATAATTGATGGATAGTCTATATCCCTCTTTTTTTTTGTAATTCTGAATACCATTATGTTTATACATTCCAACAACCAGGATTTTATACCTAATATGTAACTATAAAAGAAATGATTTATACTTATTCCATTATTATTATGTATCCTTTTTCTTGTCCCATGTACAGTTATGAGTAAGGATCCACTCATTGAGTTTTGTTATAAAACTCAACCCTCTTTTCTTTCTTTTCTCACAGATTCAGGTGTAGCTCAAGATCTTCCTCTTCCTCCCCCCACTCAGTAGCATTAGTGTTTTCAACTTTGGGGGTGTGCTTCACTTGGATGTGAAGTTTGATTATTTTGTATAGAGTGCTTCAGTGACAGTGCGGGTAGGGTCTTGGACCATGCATTTATTTTATTTCCACACCATGATTCTTTTGTATTAAATGATTTATCATTCATGATTTATTTTGTAAATGAGAAATTTAGTTTAAAATATATCACAGCTATAGTTTCAAATTTAATTATGAGAAAAAGGATTATCCAGGTTTATTGTGAGTTCAAGATGAGGTTTGAATTGCGATTTAAAGAAGATTTTATGAATAAAATATGCATATAATACGACACAGTGATCACGAGGCTTACGTGAAGACGGGGATCTTTACGTGTCGATCACGATCCAAGTCGGGTCGTGACAACAAGCTGTGGGCACCTAACTAGGTCATATTTTCTGCAACTGCTGGCGGTGAAACTATCTTCTAATGGATAACTTGGTACCAAGGTTAATGATGTTTTTATAGCTGTTAACTAGCTATTTGTTCCCTTATCTCTACTGCCTAAACTAGTTTATTAAAAACCAAAACTGAAAGGTGGGTGCTCGGTCCCTAGCGAGAAGAGCCCTTAAAATCTTAGTACTCTAAGAGTTTTGGATTCACATAACTCTAACAATTTGACTCTAGCATAACTGTGGCTATGAAAATTGAGCCCAAGGGTTCATCACTTGTAAATATTCCGATTTTGAGCCCACAAAATATGTATCTGGCAGTTTCTAGGAATCATACTGAATTCTGTACCTTTTGGTACTATAAAACTGAAGTTCTAAATTCATTTCTTAAGCTAACAAATTTTCCATATACTAGATAACTCTAATATCATAATTAAAAACACTGGGGTTTTAAATAATGTAACTCTTAAATCAAATAACATATTTATTCAAAAGCTAAATAATACTTTATTCAACATAGCTCACCCTAAGATTTCAGTAAAACAATTTCTGAAATTCCAAGTCATAAAGCATAGCAATATCATAAATCCATAATACATATTTGACATTTTGATAAGCACCTTTAAATCATACATTCTTTTCTCAATGATCATTCCAAGAGCATATAAAACATTTTTACAACATTCATCAATCCAATTAATGGCCCCATGGTTTTCTAAAAATACATTTTTCATACTATCATCACAAATCATAGTTCTTGCTATTTTAACATAATGTATAAAATCATATTCTCATATCTACTTTCATATTTAGCAATGGCTAAACATATGGTCATGAGTTTGAACCCACTCACCGTTTAGAGCTGGGAGTATGTGAGCACCACCAACTTGACCTTGAGAGCTTGGAATGGCATCAACAACTGCCATAGAGCAACCATAAAGTCTATATTAATCCCTAATGCTCTCTATTTAGCTCTAAATATACTTTAATAACATTGCGGGAGCACCCTCAGTTGACAACAATGAGAGAAATAACAACCCATAACATGGGGGAGAAAGAACATGGAAGAAACTAACATAAACCAACAACAATCACTTACCTTGGATCTTGAAGGAAGAGGATTTGAAGGGGGAGAGTTTCAGGTTTCTATTTCTGGAAGGAAGAGACCTGAGTTGGGATATATATACAAGGCTCATTAAACGAAACTACGTCATTTTGAACTGTGCTAACATTAGCTCCGCTCACTGAAGTGACCATGGAGAAACAACAAATCGTTACAGCAAGCATATCTTGCTATGACGAGTCTCTTGGCCTATCTGCTCGCTGCAGCGAGGCTGTTCTGCAGAATCTTGTAGCAATAACACCCAACTGCAAATAAGGAAATATTTATTTTACTCTCCATTAGCTTTAAAACATAAATGTAAATAAGGAGAAACCCCCCATTTAGATTCAAATAAAATATCAAAAAATTTAAAATCCCAACAAATCAAAATCCAAATTTCGGGTTTTATTTCAAATATGGGAATCTTCAAGATTTTCTAAACTTGACAGTTAAAAACAAACCGTTTAAAGGTTTCATAAAATTTATTAAAAACTATTCTTTAACTTGTTTTCCTTTGGGAAACAATCACCGGGACTTTTGGTCCAAGAAAGTAGCTCTATCATATAACCCTCCAAGGAGGTGTAGGATCTAGACTAAGTGAAATTCAGGACCTGGCAGCGTGGGTGAGTCTTGAGGGATCCTAGGGCTGTACGAAGCTTGTCTGTTGACCCGTGTATACTAAGTACTATAATCAGATTGAAAGATGGATCTTTGAATTACATTTCTGATGTATTCTACGCACTTGGTATATGCCAGAATCTCTTAAGTATGGGAAAACTTGCTGAAAAAGGCTGTGATTTAAAATTCAACAAGAAAGGTTGCACCAGAAATGATGCTGAGATGGGCTTGATAGCAAAGACAAATATGTCAATGATTTATCTATTTCCAATGTATATTAAGTTTGATGCTAGTTTGTTTTGCAAAGTTGCAACTGTTGATGATAATTGGCTTTGGCACATGCGGTTTGGACATTTCAACTTTGAAAACATCAATTTCTTGCAACTAAAAAATAGGTTACTAGCTTGTCTGTTATCCAAAATCCCGATCAACTATGTAAAGTTTGTGTAGTAGGGACAAAGCATCGAGATCCTTTTCCTAAAGGACGTTCCTGGAGAACTACAAAGTCATAGTGCACTCTGATCTATGTTATGTGGAAATTCCATCCAATGAGAGTAATAAATATTTTATTATTGTTATTGATGACTTCAACAGGAAGAAGACATGGGTTTGTTTTCTAAAAAGTAAATCTGATGCTTGTGATATTCTCAAAAGTTTTAGGGCATATGTTGAAAGGCAGATTGGTTATACTTTGAAAACCTTGAGAACTGATAGGGTAATAGAGTATATCGTTTGTGATGATTTCTTGAGAAAACATGGTGTTAAGCATCAGATGACTGCTAGATACATTCCTCAACAAAATGGAGTGGTAGAAAAAAAGAACAAAACGATCATGGATATGGTGAGAAGTATGCTACATTGCTAAAAATTACCTAATAGTTTTTGGGCTGAAGCTATAGCTTGTGCTGTTTACATCTTGAATAGATGTCCTATCAAAAGTGTTCATGGTAAAACTCCACAACAAGCTTGGAGTGGGAAAAAGCCAAATCTTGGTCACTTGAAAGTCTTTGGTTGTATTGCTTTTGCACATGTTCCTAATCAACTAAGGAGAAAGCTCGACGATAAGGCAGAAAAATGCATCTTTGTAGGATACAATGAAGAAACAAAAGCCTACAAGTTGTATAATCCAGAAACTCTAAAGGTAATTATCAACCTAGATGTTACCTTTGATGAAGATGGAGCATGGGATTGGTAAAAAAAAGAGAATGAGTTGTTGCTTGTACCTGTAATTATAAATGAAAAGATAGCTAATGAACCATCAGATGAATCAACATCAGATTCACCACTTCCTAGATATCTACAAAGGGAGTGGCATCCACCTCCTTACTTGCAAGATTATGAAGTTGGTAGAGATGATGATCCGGAGGATAGGGAGGAATAAGTTATCTACTATGCCTTATTTGCATATTGCGATCCAGTGACAAGAAGCAGCCCATGATGATTGCTGGATTAAAGCAATGGATGAAGAGATTCATGCAATTGAGAAGAATAACACATTGAGAGCTAACAACACCTCCATAACGAAAGAAGCCAATAGGTGTAAATTAGGTGTACAAAACAAAGTACAATCCAAATGGAGAAATAAATTATTTCAAAGCACGATTAATGGCAAAAGGGTACAAATAAAAAACTAGCACTGATTATTTTGAAGTATTTGCTCTAGTTGCTGGACTGGACACAGTACACATGATTCTTTCCCTTGCTGCCCAGAATAAATGAAAGATTTTTTCAAATGCATGTTAAGTTTGCTTTCTTGAATGGTGTACTTGAAGAAGAAGTTTATATAAAGCAACCACCAGATTATTAACAACAAAGAGAGGAAGAGAAGGTCTTTAAGTTGAAGAAAGCATTGTATGAATTGAAGCAAACGCCTAGAGCTTGGTACACACGTATTGACACATACTTCATCAACAATGGATTTCATAGAAGTCCATATGAGTATGCTTTATATGTCAAAACAAATAAGATTGGAGATATAATTGTTGTTTGTCTGTGTGTGGATGATTTGATCTTCGCTGACAACAATTTAAAATTGCTAGTTGAATTCCAAGAGAGCATGTCCAACCAATTTGAAATGACAGGTATGGGCCTAATGTCTTATTTTCTAAGCATTGAAGTGAAACAGACAAATGAAGGGATTTTTATCTCCCAAAAGAAACATGCAACAAATGTTTTGAAGAAATTCGAAATGGAGGCTTGCAAACCAATGTTGACACTAGTTGAAGAAAGATTGAAGCTTGGAAAAGAAAGTGGTGGTGATTTTGTTAATTCAACTAATTTTAGAATATTATTGGGAAGTCTCATGTACTTGACAGTAACGAGACCTGACATAGTTTACGGAGTTGGGCTCATAAGTAGATTCATAGAATCATCAACAAGACAATCTCATTGGCAAGTTGCAAGGAGAATCTTAAGGTATCTCAAAGGTACAATTGATGAAGGCATCTTTTATTCAAGTTCTAATAAGCTAGAATTGATTGGATACATGGACAGTGATTGGGCTAGTGAAACTGAAACTCAAAAAAGCACTTCAGGTTATGCTTTTTCTCTTGGTACAAGTGTATTTTCTTGGTCCTCCAAGAAATAACAATTAGTTGCTCTGTCAACAGCAGAAGCAGAGTATATTGCAGCAACAAATTGTTCTACTTAAGCAGTTTAGTTGCAGAGAATATTGAGTGAATTGTTATACCAACAAGATGGTTTGACGCAATATTCTATGATAATAAATCAATGATTGCTTTGATAAAGAATCCAGTCTTTCATGGTCGTAGCAAACATATTGACACCAAGCATCACTACATTCGTGATTTGATTTGAGACAAATAAATTGTGATGGAGTATTGCACTTCAAATAATCAAGTAACAGATACTTTTACAAAGTCGCTAAGCCAAGTTTAATGGAGGATGTTAGAAATTGACCATCTTGTCAATTACTAGAAGCCGCCAAATTCATGTTGGATTATTAAGTTGCATGTGATAAGGTTAATTTCTCAAAAATTTCAAATAGTGTAGTTCTCCAAATTGCCACTTGATGTGCTGGTTTGCAAGCTGTAAAATTAGCCCATTGATTAGAGTTGTTTTGTTAAGTTACACACGGTTGAGTTGTGTTCTAGTAGCCTAGTAATTATTGCTTGAATTGATACCGCATTAGTACCCAGGATCCCAAATGGTTTTTATTTTCAATCGATATTATTTCTATTTATACAACTTAAAAGGAAAGCATCGATAGATATTGTTTTTAGTATATATATAAAATTATATCGAAGAAAAGGTTTCTTTCAACCTTGTCTAAAATTAGAGCATACTTTTAAATTCATTGAGATCTTAATTGAATCCAAATTATACGAGTATATAAATGAAATGACAATTAAGTTAGCCAATCCTATTGTTAGATCCGGAGATAAATTAGATAAATCTACTCTTCAAACTCAATTAATTTTATATGTGTATAACAAAATATAATATAGACATGAAAGTCATTGAAGACGAAACCATCTAAATATTAGAAATTTGGCATGTTAGAGAAGAAGTATCTCAAAACTAACTAGACTAGCGAGTAGAGCTGGGTATATGGACCGCGGACCAACCCGTTTAACTTGCAATCCGCATGAAAATGAATTAGAAAATTTTTAACTCGTCAACCCGCGGACTTTTTTGATCCGCCAAACCAAGTGGGCTAAGCAGACTGGCCCACGGTTCATAAACTAGCCCGTCTAACTCGTATAAAAATTTGTATGCTACTATTTTGAAAAAAAGTAACACTTGAATTTAATATTTGTAGTATTTAGTAATTAATATTGTTATTTGTTTAAAATTTAAATTGAATTTTGTAAAGAAAACTGTGTGTATATATATATATTGAGATAAAATATATGGTGTAAATATAAATATATAATATAGGGTATTAAAAAAAGTAAAAAAAAAAAGGATATGAAAGAAAAAAAAATGTGGTCCGTTGGCTGGCCCGCAATTTGATGCGTGAGCTTCTTGTTGAGCAAAAAATACGGACCGTTTCGCGAACTTACAAACTTAAACTTATCGGGCTCAGACTAGGCAAAATGCCAATCTATTTATCAAGTGGACCAGTCTCGCCTGATCCGTTCAAAATTGGTCCATTGCGAACCTGGTTAAACAGACCGGACCGGTCAATACGCCCCGTCCTACCAGCGAAATGTTCAGTGCATGAGCCTCCTGAGTAGGTGTACTTATCTGACTCGAAATCTATCCAAACCAACAAGGATTTGCGTAAGTGATAGTAGGGCCTATGGGCCCGACTAGCTCATGGCCTTGTTTGTATGACATTCACATGACTTGCGTCTACGACCCGTTAGGTTGGGTCAAGTCGGGCCATATGAGCACTTGACAAACTTACATTTCTGTCCAGATCTTGGAGTGCTGTTCTTCCACCCCCACATTTAAAGTTGGACTTGCATCCACACCACATATATTTTATTAACCAATGAAACTCTTTCAACAAGGAGATATATATATCGAGGAACCATAACATGAAATTAAGAGTATTAAGAAGTGGGGAGTAAGAAGTTATTTTTCTATTTTATTTTTGCATTATAATATTGTTATTGATCTGTGTTATTTTTTGAATTTAATTTTTATGTATTGGTAGTATAAATTTTTTTTTATACTATCATTTAATTATATATTATCACATCAGTAAAAATTTTTGAGTTTCATATATATTAATTATTTAAAAAATTATATAAATAAGAAAATTTAATAAAATAATAATATAATTTTTTTTTATATTATCAGTATGCTAATGTCAAACTCTAAAAATTTTAGTGTGTTAATGGAGATTTTCCAAATGCAAAATCTGCAAAATTCGTACTCAGATGTCTAATCCTGAAGATAACGCGAAAATAGACAAATAGAGTCAATTTTCACTCCCTAAGAACCAAATTCTCCCGACTTTTCACAAAATTATTTAATAAATCTTCTTCAATAGAAAAAAAACTGTAACTCTAAATTCAATTGTGAGAATAAAAGAAAAAGCTCCCATCATTTTATTTTTTTAATACTTCCAAAGTTACATTGTCTCCGACATTTTATTACTCATTGATATTTACAAGCTATCCGATTCTCCATCATTTGATATATTAATCAGGCGTGCGCTGTCCTCTCACGTTTTTTATAATTGATTTTCCCCTTCTGTGTGTTCATATTAGCTGATATCTTAGGCGAAAAGTAATATGATTTCAAACTTTCGTACACAATAGACATAGGAAGACAGATAGGGCACATCATAGTTGTGGGTGAAAAGGTAATAGCCCTGCCACGTTTGTTTCTTATTCTATGATGAACACTAAGAAGTTTCACATGCTATTCATGACAATGATGGCCGCAGCCCATAATCACTTTTTTAGTACATACTGAGAAAAGCCTAGGAAGATGCTAATCTCCTCACTTGTAGCTGACTTCACTACACTAGCGTATGTGTTCATCCCGAAATTTTCCACCCTAGAAAGAGCAACAAATGTCAAAAGATTCGGTTAAGTTACGTTCATCACGTTTTTATGATCCCGTGGTACATGTTTGTTTTACATGTTGGTGATAAGAAAAAGACAAATTTATCAGCCATTTTAATATAAACTAATATTTTTTTCATTTTCATTAAAATATTTTCATATCACTGAAACTTTAAATCAAGCGAACACTTGATCAAAGTCTTGTAAAGAAAATCCCTCTAGGCCCCTACAGAAACAGAAGAATAATCACACTGTGATTTCCCAAACAAGATGGTTTCACTAGGAGTGTGTGTGTGTGTGTGTTGAGATACCAACACAACTGGGGTCATGCTCATTTGTGGTCCGATAGAAACTACATGAACAAATCAATGAAGCAACAGTGAAAGCTATTTATGAACAAATACTAACCGGGTGTCTACTTAGATTCGATCCTTGCGAGGATCACGATGCCCCATCTAGATGTGATGATATGATAGCTCTTAACAGTTATAGATATCTCGTAAGAAGTGAAGTAGTGATGTTGCTATGTAAACCGAAGCGCACCGCATGGGTTACCATGTTCATATTGAGTTGTCGGGAGTGATGCAAGTGTCTCACTTTCATCTTTATGATGATGGACAAACCACGCCGCGTACCATATACCATATTAAATTCATGAGACTCCCATTTTTCGGTGCAGAATAGGGAAAAGACTATAGGCAAACGACATTCATACGTTCACCCATGTCAATTGTCACGCTTTGAATTTGAAGGAAAATATGGAGTATTTGTGCTTGAGTGAAAACCGCAAATGCTGCCATAAACTAATTACATTAAAAAAGGTAGGCCCCACTAGGGATTCCCAATTCCTAATCCTACCACCCAAATTAGAAAGAGAAAATAAATAATATGGAGAATAGAATATAAATTAGCGAATGGGATCTAAAAAAGTCCATCTGGGTGGTTCAGCTTGGGACAAAGATTGGTACTTTTGTGTTGGCGATCGGCACAAAACAAAACAAGACAAAGCACACACCCGCCCATTCTATGGTGCTCTGTAGCACCCAACCTGTTGTGTACACACACTGTCCTCTCTCTAGTGACACCATGATTGATTGATTGATCCATCGATCGATCGGATCCATTATCTACCCCCAAAAAATTTATAAAGGAATCAACTAAACCCCTCAGCTCTCTCAAGTCTCATCCCCCAAAATTGAAGAGAAGCAGCCATAAATGAAGATAGAATGAACCACCTTAACGTACATACATACATACGTACGTACATACCTTCTCCGCTGAGTCTGCTCGTCGTGTAGATTCAATCACGTCACTGTGGACGCTGATTCCCGCTTTAACCTTTTCATTTCATTAATTCCAAGTCTTCGTTAACACGGATTTGCGGGATATTAAGTACTCTTAGTCTCTCTTTTTAATTCTTGTTCTTCTGGTTCTTCCTTCTTCTTGTGTATCCCCACCCACCGCGTATCCCGGCTTTTTCCTGCAACCCTTCGTCCCATATTTAAAAAAACTCACCACAAGTCTCACCAACTTTCAAAGTTCCTCCCTTTCTTCCAAAGGGTCTCTCAAACACCTCTTCCTTTAATAAACCACCCCTCCCTTATTCACTCATCGCTTTTCAATTCTTCAATGGCGATACCCGAAGCAGAGAACAACAACAACACAGAGCCACTGATTCCAGGTCTGCCCGATGAAGTCGCAGAGCTGTGCCTCCTCCACCTTCCATACCCATACCAAGCACTGGTTCGCTCTGTTTCATCATCATGGAACAGAGCAATAACCCACCCTTCCTTCTTAATCTCAAAGAGAACCCTCTCTCCCTCACTCTCTCTCCCTTACCTCTTCGTCTTCGCCTTCCACAAACCAACCTTCAAGTTCCAATGGCAGGCCCTCGACCCTTCCTCCTCCCGCTGGTTCGTCCTCCCCGCCATGCCCCTCTCCGCCGCCACCATCCTTTTCCCGCCACCGGCAATCACCTCACTCCCAAAACACGGCAAGCTTTTCGTCATCGCCGACAGAATGCACACAACCACCACCCTCGTGTACAGCACCACAACGAACACATGGTCTCCGGCGGCGATTCCGTCCTCGCAGCCGCTCTTTGCGGCGGAGGGGGTTAACGGAACGATCGTGACCGTCGGAGGAAGCGGGACTGCCCTCGGCGCTGAAATCTACGATCCGGAGAGCGACACTTGGCGGCAGGGCGCGAAGCTTGAAGTCGACGACGCGGTTGCGGCGTTGGAGGCGGCAGAGAGCGGAGGGAGAGTTTACGTGACGGAGGGGTGGAGGTGGCCGTTCACGTCGAGGCCGAGGGGGTGGGTGTACGAGGTTGTCGGGGACACGTGGCATGAGATGGGGGAAGGGATGAGGGAAGGGTGGAGCGGTGTGGCGGTTTCGGCGGCGGGGAGGGTGTTCGTGATTCCCGAGTTCGGCGACTGCGACGTGAAGGTGTACGAGGAGGAGGGGGACACGTGGCGGCGGGTGGGAGGGGACAGGTTCCCGAGGGAGAGAATGAAGAGGCCATTTACGGCTAAGGGGTTGGAAGATGGGAGGATCTACGTGGCGGGTTGCGGGTTGAATGTGGCGGTTGGGAGCGTTGTCGTTTTGAGAGAAGAAGGCACAGAACGACAACGACAAGGACAGCGGCAACAAGGGTGTTATGTGGAGCTGAGGTGGCAGGTGGTGGAGGCACCCGAAGCTTTCCGTGAGTTGCAACCCTCTAACTGCCAGGTCCTCTATGCTTGATTCATCTTCCACCACCTAACTTTCGGGGATTGATTGGCCAGGGTGGATCAGGAGGTGTTTTGTTCTTTTCTGATTGCCTTTTTTGTTTTCATATTTTTGTTTCAAAGTTAGGTTGTGGGTTGTGTTTTTGTTAGGGGAAGTTCTTTTTTATTTTTTGGTAGTGCGTTCCGTGGTGATTGTTGGGCTCAGTCATGTTTGTGTGTAGTGCGTGGGCTTTACTGGATTGCACATTTTAACATGAAGCTTGCCTCATCATGGAATGCTCGTTCTGGTCCCCAACAATCCTAATCTAATTATTATTAAAAAAGAATATAAATGAGAGTTGGCAGTTTACTATACTTGAGTGTTTATTGTAGGCGGCTAATCTTTCGATTACAAGTGTGCTTTTCCTATTATTGTTAATTCCTATCTTTTTTATTCAATACTTCTTGTAAATGCTATTCCAGTGATTTTGTCTGTGTTTTAATTTTCGTGTTTTTAGTGTTTTTTGTGTCAGCAAAAAATAGAAAAGGAAAAAGAACGACACAAAATATATATCCAAGTATCCATCCAACTATTATATATGTATATAATAATCATGTGAAATTGTCGAATGTCAAAAAAAAAAAAAAAACAAAAAAGGAATGGATGCAAGAAAAGTTGAATTTCGTATTGAAATGGTGAGGAAGGCCGCATAAAATAGTTGTTGCCAGATAAAGTAGGAAGTTTCTCCATCTCACCTAAAAATCTAAACAGGAATGAATACCAACGCATTACAGATCGAAAGAAAAAAGATGGGGCAGGGAATCGATGCGCTTCACATCACATGACCAGCGCACCAGCACAGTGCGTGTCCAATTTCATTTTCTCCTTTCGCAGTGCTTTTCAGCGAGCGAGCTTTAACAAATTCAATTCTTTGCGATTAAAGTACTTTGGATTGCATGTAGCACTTTGCATAGCTTTAAAACCTCTCCTTAATAGCAAGCAGGTAAGGAAAGCGGAGTTAGTGACGGCGTTACACAAAAGTCACCTTTTTATTTTTCGCAATTAGGATGATGTGCGTCTCTCACGACTTCTTTTAAATTTTTTAGACTACTTTTTTACGGTATCGTTAATTTAGACAATAAATAAATGCATAACTAATCAATAAGATACAAGTGGGATGGTGACGCAAGCGAGGCGGTGAAGAAAATGAATGAAAAGACAAATCTTATGGAATTTTCTGGGTTGTGGGGATAGTAATTAGCTAATCTTCCCTTAAGCTTTGTATCCCCTCTCCCTTCATTCTTCCTCGAAAGCTAAGTTCAGCTCAGCACAGCTCTTTCTTTGTATATTGTATATAAAGAATCATTAGATCCGCCCGGTTTTACTGATAAGTCAGTAGGTACGTGGATATAGAGGCACAAGAACAAAGAAATAGGAGGAGTTGAAGAAAGATGTGTATAGTATTTGTGTGCGACCAGGATGAAAGGGTGGTGTCAAGGCAAGCAGCACCGGGGGCGTGCCCTTACTGTGGAGGGACGATACAGGCTATGGATGTGGAGAGCCAGTGGAGGTTCTGTTTCCTGCCCTTTTACCTTAAGACCAAGCGCAGGTACTACTGCACCCTCTGCGCCACACAGCTCGTCCTTCAGTAGTTCCACTTATCTTTCATCATCATCATCATCAGATCAGACCCACCTCTTCCATCCCCTGCACCAAGCATAATCGGTACAAGGAATTCATATGGGAAAATCTGCTCCTCTCCCCCCTTTGATTTTTGGTTACCCTTTTTCATGTACAGGTACTTAAATATTAGAAATATATGATTTTCAGATCCTAAAATTAGGTTCCTCCATCCTAAAGATATCAGTATTCCCATAATTTATGTGAATTAAATCATAATTCCAATTATTACTAGCTTTGTTTGATCCGAAATTACTTTTCGCTCTTGGTGATTTTAAAAGTACCCTTTTAGTGCGAAATTACTTTACCCGTTGTGACTAGAAAAGCAGTGTTTTATCACTCCGACCTAACACACAATCACCTCTAATTTTACATTGAACTCACAAACGTGATTGCATAAACCTAGCGTAACATGGGTAAGGCATCAGTTCACAAAAATCAAAATTGATATTAAATTTTGGGTAAACTATATATGTCTCGGACAAAAACAATGTCTTTTTTAAGGATCAATGTTTTTTGTCATTGGTCGGAAGGATCACTGAATTTGGCAACTAATTAAAAATTGTATTTGGTAACTGAGAACTGACTACTGACTACTGACTAGCATTTTTAACTCTTTTTGGCTATGAGACTAGCATCTTTAGCCGTTAAGGACAATCTTTTGAGACCAGTTTTTTGGTCGGATTTTGTGTCTTTAATGACGACAGAAAGTATGATTAGGGACGGCAATGGGGGCTGGAGGCGCAGGGATCCACGGGGATCCCCGGAGTCGGATCACCACGTTTGAGGATTTTTGTCCCTGCATGAACGGGGACAAGGTGAAAACTCCCCCTGCGATGAGTTCGAGGATGGAGACGGGGATTATACCCCCAGCCTTGGAGGATAATATTGTAATTTTAAATAAAAATTATATTTTATTAATTTTTTATGTTTTTATTAATATTTTTCAAAAAAGAAATTACACTCCCTAACCCTCAAACCCAAACTTTTCGCTCCATCACTCGGTCCCTTGCTTACTCTCCCATTTCACTCACGGTTTCACACTCACACTCACTCACACAAAGTCACAACTCGCTCTCTCTCCCATTTCACTCACAGTCACACCCTTAGCCCCTCACACACTCAGTGCACTTTGCACACGCTCATGGCCTCACTCTCTCTGCCTTACACTCAAGAACAGAGCCTTAGGCCAACCACACTTGGTCGCGACAACTACCCTCTCGACCTCTCTTAATCTCTTTCTTTGCACTCTCACTAGTCACGGATTTGAGGAAGCATGAGGCGTGCAAATCAACGACAAGCTCAAACCAGGCTTCAAAGCTCAAACAGCGGGATGAGGGTCAAAGCTCCGAACCGGCGACGAGGGTCGAAGCCCCGAACAGGTTACTGCACAATGAACGAAGAAGACAAAGACAAGTTGAATCTAGAAAGTGTGAGCTTTGTCACTTTATCCCATAGACATTTAAGATTTGATAAATATTTGACCAAAAAATAAAAAGATCTGAAATGTTTCACTGTTTTTTTGCTGATTGGAGTTTTCATTTTCGGAATCCCCTGTAGCCTGTACTGTAAAAATTAATTGTTTTAAGTCCTTTTTTTTTTTCAGATTTGGGCTATTTGTTGAAGATTTTTGGATTTACAGGTTTTTCCCCCTCATTTTGCACATCCTCGTGGATCTCCACGCGGGGATCGGGGATGGTAAGGATTTGTTCCCCACAGCGGGGATCGGGGTCGAGGAGGCTCATGGTGGTTCAGGGTGGGGAATGGGGAAGTATGCCCCGCATTTGCCTCGCCCCATTGCCATCCCTAAGTATGATGGACGTTCTTGGAACTCAGAAGCAAACTGGGCCATGTTCTCTTTTGTGGAAATCCAATACCCACGATCGACTACCAAAACACAAACAAACACTACCACAAATGGCCCAAATACAACAGCGCCTACACCACATACAGAAGTTTAGATCACGACCCAAAAAAGGACTAGGTTCACACTCGTCAGACCAAAAATGGAAAAAAGTTCAGATTTGTTATGACCAAAAACAAATCCAGATTTGTTAAACAGAAAAAAACCATGTTGCGAAAAACATGCCGTTCGGAGCAAAAAAAAAACATGTTCAGCTTTCTTCAACTAGTATTGCGAAAATAAAATCTCACCAGTATCAACAGGAATTAACATAAACAACAACTTCGTGCTACATTTCTAACATACAAATCTGCCAAGGAGGTTCATTCGAATATCAAGATCAACTCCCAACTTCCCGAAGTCATAAGAAATACGTTTAGGTTGTTAGTGCACGTAACAAAAATTTGCTCCATTTCAAAACTGTTTCGTCCTTTCGTACAGAATGTCAATAACAAAGCAAGTCCAGAATTTCTCATCATAGTAAAAGAATATCAAAACATGACATCACTTACAGAGTTTCAACTTCTTAAAATGTGAAGATACAATTGATTTAGGGTAAGGTTTTGTGGCAAGACACGTAGGTATGTTTTCAGGTTGTTCGATCCACAGTTTGTGAATGATCCCACCGGAAGTAAGCTTCTCAGACAAGTTTTTAATCTGGGCTTCTCCCTTTACTTCAAGGGTGACCTACAGTTGAAGTTCCATAGCCAGTAAATCCATGAACTGAATTAGGTGTATATAGCCAGAACTAGAAACAACGTATGCACTGCCAAAGACTACTTCACAGATAAGCGGATAAATTGAAACTATTAAAGCAGCTGATGTCAAATAGCACAATCTAAAGTAACAACAGATCAGCCACAATTGCTATGCGGGAAAATTAACTGCCTAATGAACAAATGAATGCTGAAATCCTAAAAAGGGTTTGCAAATTACCACACTTCTGCAACTATCATAGTCTCATATGTACGCTTTCAACTATGTATTCACACTTCTAATGAATTTTGCATTCGTGCATGTTTTACAGAGCGCATCACATGTGCAAAGATGAATCTTCAACTACCATATATATGAAAAACCTCTAGTTCAGTCAAACATGTGATAGCAATTCGGAACATTAGTGCTGGGTAGCTACGCCAATACCCAAAACCAAAAGCATCACCCCAAACCAGGCTACAAATGACCGAAAATATGATCAATCCACGTTTCTCTTCCCCTGGCACATACTGAAAAATATAAAACAAAATAAAATAATAAACGGCCGAAATTAAAGGCGAAGACAAATCATTCCCATCGTTTCCAGAAAACCTCAATATCACAGATTACCCCCTTTTTATCAAAAACAAAATAAAAAAAAAGTTGTCCGTTTCTAACACAATCTAACTCAATGCCAATGTGCTAGCACCCATAAATGAAAGTAAGTGTGTCTGTGAGCTGAGATTTTGAAGGGACGGAAAGGGGAATGAAGGACTTGTAATATAATTTTACACTATACACCATTACTTCCCTTCTCCTCGCCTCCAAAATCCCAACTTACAAACATATTCTAAGTGTGTTTTTTTTTAATTTATAAAAAAAATTGAAGAAAAATAAGATCAGGTGAAATCCCCATCACAAATGATCAACATTCTGTGCATTTCTTTCACTCCTCTATTTGGTTGAAAGCAATAAAATGATCAATCAACCCTTACAACGGATCAGCATTTTATGTACTCGTTAGGGAATGACACATTTTTTTGTAGGTAGCAGACGAAAAACAGAAGACACCTTATTGTCCAGGTTCATCAAACCACACAAAAGCAAAGCTCACAATATGCAACATACCTAAAAACAATACTACTTCAATTTCAAATTTTCAGTAAGGTTTCTTCAAAAGAATAAAATTAAAAATAACTAAAATAACCCAAATTTAGCAATTCGATAGATGAGTATTATGATTGATTCAGAACACTGGCTTCACCTTGTGCATAGAATCGATTTTGTCGGGGCTGCAACAATCGATGGTGAAGGGATCGTCCTGGTTGGACCAAACGGCGGAAACGGAAGCGTGGCATCCCTGCGTGACTACGCTGCCCAGCGGCCACGTGTCGATCAGGTCTCGCCGGAGCACCACGTACTGGACTACCACGTCGCCATTTTCTGGCTGCGACGGCGACGGGGAATCGGTCGGAGCCGCGATTAGGTCGGGATCGGCGGCGGGTTGACTCATTGAGTTGGAGCTGAGTCCACTCGGGCGGGTCGAGAGAGAAGGCGAGTGTGAATGTGGAACCCTAGTGGCGGTGGTGGCTGAGATTGAGGAAGCGGAGGGAGTGAGTGTGAGGAAACGAAATGGAGGGAATCGGAGAGTGCAAGCCATTGATAAGCTTACACGTAGCCGCTTCTAATTATGTGCTTCTGCACTTTTTTTCTACTTCCTGCTCCTACTACCAAATAAAGGGGGGAAAAAATAAATAAGTTTTTATTTTAATTCATGATAAAAACAAAAGAAATTATTTACTTTGAGTCTAAAGATTACCAAATAATTTTTTATTTTAATTTCTGTCCTATATATATATATATATATATATAATTGTTGACACTTAAGATTGAATAACTTGATTCTCTATTAACTAGTTCAGTATTTGATATAAACAATCAAATAATAGGAACTAAAATCAACTAGTTTTATAAATGTTCGGATCTTTTAGGAGCTAGAATAAAAATTCAATTTCTTTTTTTTGAGGAAACCAAAATATATTTACTCCACATTACATTTTGGCAGAATGATTTGTTTTTCACTCTTGTTTATTTAGAGTAAAATACAATGAATTCTTATGAAACTAAGAACAATTATATTTGACACTCCCACATATACAAAATTGCTATTAATTGGGTGCTGACTGTATTTTTAAGAAATCTCACTGATCTCTAATAACAAGTTTACCAATAGAAAAGTGTTAAGTGTAATCATACTAAATCTCAAAAAAAGTTAAGCTTATTTATCCTTGTATTTGTGTTTTTTTTTGTTGAAAATATTTTCTACTCTTTATATGGTTCATAATTTTAGTTTTAATTACTAGACTTATAAAATTTGGGATTTATTTTTTACAATAATATTGTTTAGGAGTTAATTCCTGCTATTATGTATTAATTGTTATAATTTTTTTTTAGATTTATAATTGTTATTTTTCATAAAGTCTTTATCTTTATTTTCATAATTGTTATTTCTTAAGTCATGATAATAACAATTAAACTTTTTTTAAGAAACTTAACAATATGTAATTGATAGAGAAAATGTAATAAAAATGAAAGAAAATAAACCATTCAAAATATATTGAAAACTTTTCAAAATTAAATAGGGTTCAAACCCCTTTTTTTCTTTTATAGGAGCTTGTTCTAATATCTGATGTGAAGAGGTGAGATTCATGGTATAAAAATATTGTAGAATTATCTAAATGCAGTTCATTCCATGAAGGTTGCACTTGAATACTAGCTCACTTGCAATTTTTTTTTTCTTTTCTAAGAAAAAAATTTATCAATTTTTTGAACAGATCAATATATGCTCTTACCAAAAAAATTTTGCATATTAGTTGAAGAATTCAAGTTAAACTTTACTTCTGGCTTCTAGAAGATTATAGGATAAAGTAGAATTCAAGTTGAATTTGTATTTATCTAGTCGTCATATTTGACTAGTCAGTATAAGAGTTTCAATTAAAGTTCACCACTGTCTTCTTTATAGATTAAGCTAAATTTTATTATTATTATATTGTGATACTTTGCCTATATATATACATATGTATTGGCCACTCCATGCACCATTTGTAACATAAAAGAGTGTGAAATGAGTGTGATATGAATTGAAGTGAGTTTATGAAATTCTCATACTTTTTCCTTACTCCTTGATGCACCATTATGTTAAAAAAGTGAGAGAAAGATATTAGTGTTATGCAAGAGAGATTCTGAGGTGAGTACTAAATCTTTTGATATCATGTATCAGACTTACATCTTTTTCTTTTATTTTTTAACTCTGGCTCTACATCTTCTCTATTTTTTAAGGCATTGAATGTCTATCTTAAAATGATATGTTAGAATATCTTTTTCCTTTTTCTGATCTCCTTTGTGTTAATGCTAAAAAAATTATGTATTTTAAGTGATTTTTAATTCTTATAACATTCTTTATTTAAGAAAAAATGCGAAAGAAAATCTATTAATTTGTGTTTTCTAAGTCAGTATTTAAAGAAGTAACATAAAGTTGATATGTTTTCTCTTTGACGTGAATATATATATATATATATATATATAATGGTGCTTACAAATTAAAAAAATATTATAATCTAAATTGAATAAGAAAAAAATAGAGTACATTTTGCATTTTAAACTAATCAATGATTTGTCTACTCCTCACTCAAATATTATTGATATCAAAATATTTTTCACAACTGAAACTAATATGAAAAGTGTTGGAACTTGAAAAAAAGTATTATGCCTCATTCTAAAATAGTTTTAAACATTTATGTATTTATAAGACCATAAAATAATAAATATCTACATGGATGGGAAAACTGGGACACCCATACAAGAGACAACACCACAAAAGGGATAAAAATACACTCATAAAAGAGACAAAGAAAACATTCACAATGAGACAACAAAAGAAACCTAAAGAATGAAAAGGAAAAGTAAAAATGATAAGAGTGTTGCCACAACAGAAAGATGGTGGCCTCTCAACAACACTCACATAGGAAAAGACCTAGAGGAAATAAGATTAGGATTTTGTTCCTAAAATTGATATATTAAAATGATAGTTAATAATATCAGAAAAACAAAAATTTTATTCTAATACTCAAAAGTTGGTGTCTTAATCAAAAACCTGTTTCTAGGTATTGGAATAACATTGCTCAAAATAAAAAATGCTTACCAGAGTCGGTCACTTAATTTCTTTAATTGGGAGAAGCACCATTTTGGCTTTTAAAGGAATATGTTGCTGACAAAATAGTCTTCAAAAGTAACTATATTTGTCCATAGCCCTCAAAAGATCTACCTTGTTTGACAGATTTATCCATCTCTATTTTTGTTAATATAAATGATTATGTTTTTTTGCTAAATTCAAACTATATTACCGTTATTTTAGTCTAAGAAATATTATATCTTTGAAAATTAGTTCATTTTCCACCAAATTGATGTGGTATTTTATCTCTCAAAAGATCATATCTTTAATAAAATGACCCTTGAAAAAATTATTTTTATTAATGAAAACATAGATAATTTGACGTTTGAGTGTATTTATAAAACGGGATGAATATTAGAAGGACCACATATGAATATAGTTTCTTTTAAAGATTATTTTATCAGAGATGTGATCTTTTGAAAGTTAAAACAGTGGTTCTCCATCTTTAATTTTTATCCCCTAAAAAAATCCTTTAATTTTTATAGCTACCCATCCCTATTTGGGACATTACTTTATGTAAGATATTATATTATACATGGGTGCTGCTTATCCCATATTCGCACATGGTATTCTTTTACTTCATTGAGGCAGCTCTAATCTTCATAATTTTTTTTTTCTTTGATGACATTGAAAATTCATCATTCTCTACGTGAAAAAATAAAGCAAAATAATCATTGTCCATTATTAATATAGGAAAATAAATATAATAGAAAAAAAATCAGTAATCACAGTGATTTGTTGGTTGGCAGTGGCAAATCATATTCCAGGCTTGCAACGGCAACCAAGCCTCATCACAAATAGGGAGCAGTCCCCCCACCAAAATCTTGTCAAAGTCTTATCCATTCTATCTTGAACACTTGGGAATATTGGCACAGTAACGAGGTTTTCATTCTTATCATTTGCCCTTTAATTTCCCACTTCCAAATTTCTAATTTAACGGCATCAAAACACAACTTTGATTTCTATCCATGTCCCCCCCCCCCCTTGTTTGATCTCCGGTTTAATTACAAATCTCCTTGTTTCGGTAGAGAAATTTTGGGTCGGCAATTTATCGAATTTAGGTGTTTGTTTGGAAAAAAAAAATGATGCAGAATTACGTTTTTAAACATATAAAAGGAATGAGCCCCTTGATTTGGAATATTCATCCAAAAATGGGTAATTGGCTAATGTACATCAAGACAAATGTATGAAAAATTGGAATTTGGAATCCAATATTCTTTTCCAGCATCTGTATAGCGGAAGGAACATGGGAGGTCCACAACTACTACCATATCTAACGCAGGAATTCTGATGGATCTTATTAGAGATCTTTTATATGATACCTGAAAGTCAGCAGCACCTATTTTATCTGGTTTGCCTACACGCAAGCAACCCAAATGGGAAATGCCTACCTAAGTAGCTAGAGGTAGATTAAGGCCATACAGTTCAAATTCGATTCTCGTTCAATTTCAACTCCAACTCAAGAGTAAAGACAACGTGGGCACAACTTGCAAGTCACAATAATTTAACAAAGCCATAAAATAAAGTCGTGCTTTTTTATCTTATTTATGAATAGTCTAAAGGATAGGATAAGATTTGTTCAAGATACGTTCTAAATACAAACCAAGCGACCACAGTTTTCTTTCATGGCCATTCGCCACCTATCACTTCCCCACTAACCGTGATGTAAAAGCATATAAAACAATCAAACACTCATAGCGAATAATAATAGTACTTCCATCTCTTTTAAATATCCTTGTTCTTAAATATTGGTCACCCAATTGTTTGTTTGTTTCTCTTCCCCCTTTATCACATGAACGCAACTCCAATATCCATGCCCACTATAAAATTAAATAAATTAAATAAATAAATAATAAAAAGAAAGCTTAGAGCTCCCGTCTTTATACGAAGCTTTCATTACTTTGATGGGACCCACAGGATATGCACGGTATATCCTTCAACAAAATTCATTTTCATAAAGTTTTAACCGAAAAAAAAAAAAACAAAAGAGAAACACGATAATAAGTTACTTAACATAGTCACTACTCAACAGTTAATACTATTTAATTTTTATTTAATAACAAAAACAACAAACAAAAAAGAATAAAACCCAAGAAAGAAAGGAAAAACTCTACTCTAAATGTTGGTTAATTAATTAATTAATCATCATCTTCATCCTCATCGTCATGTTCTTGCAGATCTGCTAGAGAGAAGCTCCTGGTCTTGAAGCTCCTCAGCCTGAGCCGCATCTGAGCAGCACAAGATTCAGATATTCTGTTATGACCCATCAGCTGCACTTGTTGTTCATCCTCTTGCTTCTTCTCCTCTGCTAAGGAGGATGAAGATGAGGAGGATGCAGAAGGAACCTTCCTAGCCTTTCCTTCTTCCTCATCATCATCATGATCATTATCATCGTGATCATAATCATGACCCTCATCAACTACGGGCAAAAGGGGCATGGATTTTGGGTTGGACCAGGTGTAGAAGGAGGATCTCCTGGACCACTTGGATGCTATCAGAACCCTCCTCCTCTTGTTGAAAGGGCTCTCTTCCTTTTGCAACTCCTTCAAGGTGTTCACTTGAGATAGATCCGTGAAAGACTTCGATTTCCCATCAAAATGACTCGACAATCCCCTCCTACATTAAATAACCCAAAAAAAAAACATTAAAAACAAAAGAGAGAGAGAGATACACACAAAAAAAACCAAATCCAACATATAACAAACCCCAAATTTTACACATAATTATTAAAAAATTTACCAACCTGTGAGAGTTAACGATCTCGTTGATAACAATGAAAGAAAAATTAAGGGGTACTAGATTAAAATAATAAACTAGAAATAATAGAAAGGAGTCAAAAATTGAGAGGATGAGGGAAAAAAAACTAACTTGATGGGAAGAGAGTCCTCTAATGAATCAAGAGAACCCAAACCGAGTTGACCCGGCTTCAACCCGCTCTGAACCTCTTCCTCCTCGTTGTCGCTGTCGTCGGGGGTTCCGATCGACGAAGAGCTCTCCGACGACAAATCTCCGGCGAAGAACTCGGGCTGACCCGAGATCCGGAAACCCGGCCCGACTCCCTCGTCCTCCGTCAGGAAGAGGCGTTGGTCCGCCTGGGTGGTGGTGGTCGGCGGCGGCGGAGATGAGGGAACGTCGATAGTGAAAGTGGGACCCACCAAAACCTCCATGTGTATTTTACGTTTGTTTGTTTGTTTGTTTTTTTTGTAATTTTTGTGGCAAGAAAAAATGAAGGGAAGGAAGGGTTGTTAAGGATTAACCTTGTCCTCTTCGTCTTCTCTTCCTTGTGGGCTTCCAAGTTGTGGGGTTGCTTGTCATCAATAAGCAGAGATTCAGATTAGTTCGCAGATGGAATGAAGGAATGATATTCGCTTCAGATTTGGCTTCACTTTCACTCACTTGCTGTAACCGTTGAAGGTGTGGTGGTGATGGGGTTCATCTGTGTGTGATCTATGATAATGATCTATGATGATATGGCTATGTTCCTATCTAAAACCAGATAAAAAGAGAAGAAGATGATGAACTAAAAGCAGGGAGAGCGAGAGAGTCTCAGAGATAAGCACGGGAAAAATTGTAGTGAGTTGTAAGTTGAAGGATTTATATATAAAATAGGGAAAATAAAAGCAAACTATGATTGAACCAGCAACTGGATCATTTTGGCTGCTAAGAGCCTCAGACAACCTAATATATATGGTGAAAGAATTTGGATCATATAAAGTGAAAAGCTTGAATATATATATATATATAAAAGAAGTTAATTATTTTAAAATTTTTTATAAAAATTATTAATATAATAATGAGTAACTTTTTATTTATAAATTTTATTGAACTTTAAAGAAGTTAAATCTACGTTGACAAGGCCTCAAATGAATAAACAAGAGGTTATTCAGGTAAGAAAATGTTAGATCTTGAAGGTTTTATTCATAAAAAAAATATTATTATTACATTATATTATAAGTATATTAAAATTAATCTCATCATAAAAATAAAAAATTAAATTTGATATATTATTTTAAATTTAATGTTAATACATTAATAATATAAAGTTTTCTTTACATGATTATTTAAACACATAAAATAAATTTTTTTAATCTGATAACTACTAGGATAATCACACTAAGGAGAGGAGGGACTGTCACATGTACAAAATAAGTTTGGTGCACATTGTTTCGAAAATCATGCGCATCTTAAGTTTTATTTTGTTAACAGTGTATAATTATTTTACTCTTTCAATAAAAAAAGTTAAATACTATTATTTTAATTTTTACAATTAAATTCTTTTATTTACATGATATTTTGATTATAAATATAAAAATAAACATATTTATGAATATTTATGAATGATAATATAAAACTTAGGTTATCAATATTACATCAAAAGTGAATTTATTGTTTACTTATGCATAAAATTTTTGAAATGATGAATGTTAAAGTCAATACTTTTACTTTTGTAGATCGACGGACTTTAAAGTTTATTGTACAAATAATTTATATTTTTTGTCTTTAAAAAATGTTTATTCTCTGATTGTAATTGATATATTTAATTTTAAAATATTAATAATATAAAAATCATAATTACTATAATTAAGAGTTTAAATTTTATGAACTGATAATGTTAAATATTTTTACACTATCATCTTATTAAATCATTTCGTTTCTATAATATTTTAAATAATTGACATAAAATTTAATTATTTTTACGATATGCCAATATATAATTAGATAATAAGATATAATTTTTGGACAATGAAAT
>JAVHNL010000238.1:0-25000 GCA_031216105.1 Dalbergia cultrata | reverse complement strand
TAGATATTTATAATTGTTCTAAGAGTAGAAACTGTCGAGTTTAAGTGACATGAGATTCAAATTATTTATAACAGTGTTAAAGGTAAAATTTTATGATTTAAACAAAATGGACGAGTATTTTATATTTTAAACTTTAACTCTTTATTTATATTTTAATACCTTTTATCTATGTTATAATATATGACTAATCATATGGAAATATATTTTATTATGTCCCTACTGAACCTCTCGTTAAACCATTTGATAAACCTTTGGACAAGTGTCATATTCGGTTCGATGGCCATTCCTATTTTGACTTCCATTCATTCTACAAAATAGAGACGAGTGTTCACGTAAGTAGAAAATAGAGAAAAAAGCAATTTACCCCCCTTATATTTTAGCTCATATGCAGATTAGACCCTGACTTTTAAAAGTGTATCATTCGACACCCTCAGCTTTATTAACTGTGCAAAGAGGCCTTTCCATTAAATTGACTTCCACTCACACTGTTAAGTGGTCACGTGACATGCACGTGACACACTTTTTCACAAAATTGCCCTTCTCTTAAAAGAAATTTCCCAACCCAATCCTTCCCAACCCCAACCCCCGCCATTCCCTAAAGCCCTTCCCTGGAGAATGCTAGTAATCATGCCTCCCCATTCTGAAGAAATTATGCCTCTTATCAGCCTTGAAATGGAAAAACATGCACCCTTTCCTTTCTCCACCTCTCCAGAAAAAATTACTTTCTTCTTCCCCAACCCCATGAACTCACCTCCAAGCAAAAATCAAAGCAAATGATCACCACAACACTATCATTAGATAATTTCATAAACCTCCAATAATAGAACCAACAAAAACTTAGAAAATCCAGAAAATCAACCCAAAAAACCAAAAAAAAAAAACCCACCGTGAAACCTAGAAAATCGACCCAACCACTACTCTTCACCGCGAAACCCAAGCACCACTATTACGAATTGAGACCCACAACCGCGAAACCATCGGGCCACCACCGCCTTATTCCTTTCTCAACCGCATGCACCACATGAAACTGAGCCACCGTTCTTCTCTGTGTCGCGCCTCCACATCATCGCGTTAACAATCAATTTTGTGCTCAGTCATGAATGTCGCCGCATATCCACACTCACATGAGCTTAGTCGCCGCTAGATCTCGCCTTCCTCGCCTCCACTGTCGCTTGCCGCCATATCTCGCCTTCCTCACCTCCACATCGCCTTTGTTCACACTGCACCACTTGCGCAAGCCACATTGCTATCAGGTTTTCCTCTGCAATTTGCTTCTGGGGTTTGGTGGTGGGTGGTGGTGAAAAAAATGAATGGGGGTTAAAAAAGAAGAAGAAGAAAGGAATTGGATTTGGGTAGTTTTAGAGAAAATGAGATGTCGATAGAATTTTGTGTTGGAGAGGTTACAGTTGGATGTGGTTGCTGGAGTTGGAGGAAGAATTAGGATTAAGGTTAATAATTGGAAGGGTAATTTTGTTTATAAAATTTGACATGTGAATAGCACATAACATTTAACTGAAAAATTGGATGACAAGAAAACATAAGGTGAACTAACAAAGCCTGACACAGTTGGTAAGATTGTTAGGTTTTTTAAATACGTATCAGGGGTTCGACTCTTGTTGTGTGTATAGAAAGGGGCTTTGTTGGGAGAGATAAAACCCAGTTAGGTGATTGTCACGCCTAAGAGGGATTGATCTTTATTCGCATGAGAGATCTCGACGATAAAAAAAAAAAACAGAAAATGCATTTTGCACCATTTAAAAATACAAGGAATCGAATTGTATTTTTTAAAATGTCAAGAGCCCTAAAGTTTACAAGGGTAAATTGCTATTTTTCCCTTGAAAATATGTTATGCTTTGGGATGCGTTGGTTTGGGCAATTGCATACGCAAACAGTTATTCACTTGCCTTAAACTAAACTCGTTATTTATTATTTTATTTTTTTGTAAAACTCTATAAATTTGATTTTTTTTTTTTCGTTGGTCATGGTATAAAATATAAGTCGATTTCTATATGATTGTTTCACTGGATGGCTCTCCCATAGTATTTGTTGGCCCAATCGCTCCCTACCTTTCTCCTTTCCAATTCTCACTCAACCCACATCTTCCGGCGACGGCCCACCGCCGGCGAAGACAGCAGCGGGCGGCGTCTCTCACACGACAAGGAGTTCGCGGCTCTCACTCAGTATGCCCCTCTCTCACTCCCTCTGTTTTTTTTTTAATTTATTTTTTAATTTCTTGGCCTGAGATTCGTTCGTTGTTTACTTTAGCCTAAAGAGTATTGGTTCATTGTTATGTTAGGATTTTCATTCTATTTGATAAGTTTTCATTTGTATTCCTTAACTGAACACTTGTTTGTTGTGACTGTGACATTGTTCTGTTTTATTTACAACTAGATTGTAGGGGTTTCTTTCTTCAAATATGGATGAGAACATGAAACAGTTCCAAAAGAAATTAACAGAGGTGGAACTTGAAGCTGAACATCTTCTTTTGGCTCGACATCAGGTAACAAACATACAAACATACTATGCCATGTCTCTGACAAAATTCAATCAATTGAGAAATTTTCAATTCATTATGTTAGTCTATCAGTACTATTGTTTCTTCTACTGGATCTGGATCTCTATTTAATGCATTTTTTTAATTAAATTAAGAGGGTGCTTAACTGCCCCCTTTTTTTGTGTTGTTTTTTTGGGGGGATTGCAGCTGGTTGAGAATGATAAACTGAGAAATGGGAATAGAGAAGCACTTACTGCATTAAGGAAAAGGGCTCGGACGACCAAGAGTAGTGTTCCAACTCCTTTCGAATCAATGATGAAGGGAGTTGCAGGGACCGGCTCAAGGCCTTTGGTGCAAGAGGTGTGCACCACCTGTGGTAACCATGACTCTTATGAGCAGACATGGATGATGTTTCCTGGAACTGATCTGTTTGCCAGAATCCCATTCCATGCTACTCACACTATATTGGAAACAGGTTTTTTCATTTGTTCCTGCCTGCCCTATTCTCTAACAATAAAGAAATAATAATAGTAATGAGAAAAAAGAAAGTAAAAGAATGATGTAAATCCATGCCTTTGTTAGTAGCCTCTTGTAATGTGGTGGGGCAAAATTCTTGCTTAGCTATTACTTTTGTTTTGTGGGTAATCTAAGGTAATTTTTGGTAATCACCTTAAATAATGCAAGTTTATCTTTGCTTCAGTGCAATGTAGGAATACTTGTGGGATGGTTGTTTTCCTGCTTATGTGTTTTGCATATAATACTGGATGGAAAAAACAAGCGACATTTTATGCATTAGTTTGGAGTCTAGACTGGATTATAAAATGGTTTTCCTATTTGTCCTGAGAGATGATATGTAAATGCAATCATGTGTATCTGATATATTTAACTTTCCGTTTTCTTGATTGAAAATCCATTTTTAAGTCATTTAAATTGCTGGTGATGCGATATGGTTTATTTGTTCAAACTGATTGTTGTTATTTTATTGCAATCCGTGCAATGCTGAAAATGAAATTAATTATGCCTAATGCATTATTCTCTTCAGCACTACTTAGGTTTCTAGACCAAAATAACAAGGTTTCCAAATTGCCCCTTGAGTGATTCTTTTGCCTGGAAGTAAATCTGACTCGTTAGCATATGACATTTTTTAGGACATTTCTGTATTTTGTTTTTCGTCCTAGAGCTCAGAGAGGATATGTACTGATGATAAACAAATGACTGAACATGTTTGATTATTATTATGCATCAACAAATGATTAACGTTCTTTTATTGTAGAACTGATTTATATAAATTATGGATTGGTATCCTCATACTGACCTTGTAACTACAGATCAAGCTCAACTTGATTTTGAGTCCAAGAGGCTACAGAGCATTGTGAAGGAAAAATCTTATCTTATTTCAGAGACAGGTGCCCTTGCTGACAAGATAACCCCTGGAGTGCTCAAATCTCTTGTAACCTTAAATGACAATGCAAAGTAAGATGCTTCAGTTGACAGCAGTGTGCAACCTTGTTGAAATATCAATTAGGCAGAGAGAGACACTGTTATGGAAGAAAATTTCTTGAAGCATCTAGGTACTCGTAGATAAAATGCTTTTTATAATACCCAAACTCTATTTGCCGCCTCATTCATGGTTAGCAATGGAGATTTTGTTACACAAATTTCTGGCCTTTGATCAAATCAGAAGGTGTTATATTTGGCAACCATGTGATTTCATCCATTGACATTTGTATGTGGTCGCCTTGGGTGAAAGGTTTACATTGTGTAATTCCTTATCCCTTTCTAAATAATAGACTGATCACCATTTACTAGAGCTGTATGATGACCATTCAATCTTTGGTGTTGGTTACTTGTGAAATAATTTTTCTTTTAAAGGTGATAAGTTCTAGCGAAAGGGGGTAATGGAATATTGATTTTGGTGAAATTTGAATAGTAACGTAATTATATACCCTTGCAACATTTAGGTAAATGCGTTTTGTTTCTTGGGACTGAGTTTCAAGGAGAAATGGTTACAAGCGCTCGAATATTTCGGAAAGAAGAAAGGTTCTATTGAAGGTTCAGATTAATTAAATGTACATGTTTCATCTTGAAATATTTGTTGCCTGGAAAAGGATCGCAATTTAAGAAGGGATTTCTAATCTTGGCGTAGTGTTTCCACATAAGGAAGCTATGCTATAATGAAGATCGGGAAAAACAAAGTGGTGCTAATAGAAGGCAAGCGTTACCTTGATAGAAAAATGATTTTCATACATAAAAAAGAGAACAATAATTTCATACTTGATTAATGATAGGTAAATTTTAATTTAATTACGCGCAATTCTCCTATAGGTTAAGACTGGGTCACTCATCCCAACAATTTTGTTGTGACGACGAATATTGTGACGAAAAACGGAAAAAGTCAATGGCTACAAGCGACATGCTACAAGCTTGGATATTATATAGAATCATGGTACCTGCATGTAAGATTATACAGATTGTGTAAAGATAAAAATAACACATGTAAGCATGGATGCAAAAAAAAAAAAAGTAACTTCAAGACTTTTGATAGCCCATTTATTTCATCTTTTAGGTGAAAGCAGATAAATACCTTAAGGCTTTGTTTGGCATAGCTACTTTAAGGGAATGGGAAGGAGAAAGGGAGAACCCGAGAAGGTGATTTCTGTTATACGATATGTATTTTGTGAATGAAAGAAAAATTGTGAGGTGTACAACATTTTGGTGAGTTCAATCATTTTATCGAATAAGAGTCCTCTAATGAGTTTGTATTTAAAGTGAACAAAATAAGGGATATCTTTCATTCTGATAAACCCCACTATAGATCCGCATACACCAATACTTTTTCCGGAATACTTTTAATCTTTTCCTTGATGAAAAGAAATTCATAAAGAAATGACTTTCATATCACATGATCATGACCTCCGAGTTGAAGGGATCAGCAACAGCCTTAAGTTCCCTCATGGTTTCTCATTCAGTTTAGATAAAGAAAGCCAAAGTATCTGAAAAACCCTGAACATCTCCATGAAGAATCTATAAGTTTTCAGCATGCCTGAAGAAAGAATATAAGGAAACCAAAAGGAAGAGACAATCTTGTCAAATAGGAAACAATCAAGCAAAATACGACAGCCAATATGATTATAAACATTTAGTGAGAATGTAATACTCACTAGCTGAGAACAGAGTTTCCATTATCCATAGTGGAAGCTGGTGATGAGCAGCCAGGTTTGTTTTCAGCAGTTGCATACCATTCTGGGATTGTAATATCCTGCTCAATGTCTCTTTGTAGCTGATAAATAGGAACTTTGGCATCACGCAATAAAGCCTCGCTAAGCTACATATTATCAAGTCAATATGGAAATGAAGAAAATATTGTAAGTTATCATGACCTTCTCCAAATTTTCTCGAAACCAAAGTAATCAGCAGCTTGAAAAATTTGATGGAAACAAACACTGCAATTAACAGGTATTAGAAGCCCTTACCTTGTCTGATGCACAATGTTTTCCGAAAGCTATATCCTGCAGGATCTCGGCTGCCACCTACGGTTATAAAATGTTGAGTAATACCCTTGGTTCCTCATAAATGTATTAAGGGACAAATTAGTCTATCAGAATTTGAAAGCCTAAATTGGTTTCTTACATTAAAAAAAAAAGGACAAATTAGTCCTTCGTATAGTTCCGTACGATGAAAAAGGAGATAAATTGATCTTTCCGTACACTGTACAAAATTGTATGGAAGGACCAATTTGTCCTCTTTTTTGAAATATAAGGGACAATTTTGGGGATTTTATCTAAAATGTTTATGAAATAAGTCTAAAACCTTTTGGAAATACATATACACTTCAAATATTACATAAAACTATATGCCTACATCAAGAGGGGGGAAAGGAACAACCCTCAAATCATGTTCAAAAGAAAAACTTGAATACAGGATATGTATGACGAGTAGACAATTATATCCAACTAAATATTAAGCACATTAACGTCACAGAGGCAGTAAATTAGAGAACTCATCCCAAAGAGTAAAATTACTGGTAGTCACGTACTCAATGCTGAGTGATAAGAAAGAAAATTTTAAATATTCCTAGCTTTCAAGATTGCCCTTTTCCTAAGTCTATTTTATAGTATTAGCAATCACATATAAGGAAGGATTTCGAGTCAAAATTCTATTTGGAAATACAAAGTGTCATATCAGAAAGAAATGGTTCAGTTCACAAATTAGCAATCTTACGGTTGCATCAAGACTCATCAGAATACAAAGTGTCACACTAACTAATCCAAATATATTGGATGAGTTTTTGTTTTACTACCTTCGTTGACTTTTAAGTGTCTTCTTGGGAAACAGCGAGAATATGGTGTATTGAAAAAACAATGTATCTGAACACACTTAAAAGTGGATGGAGGAAGTATCTTCCTAATAATCTTTCTATAAATCCTCCTAATACTAAAGTAAAAGAGTAAATGCAATTAACGTCATGAAAACTTAAAAAGTGAGTAAAACTTACTTTTTTTAGTATGTAGGTATATTTGTAGGCATATTTAGTAGGAGGATTCAGAATTATTCATATTGGATTCAAAAGGACAGGAATACGAAGTGTCATCCTAAGGGAATTATTGAAGCATGCCATCTCCATTTCCTACCTATATTCGGTTGACAAGATTTCATCCTCTATTCCCATCATTAACTAGCCATTCATTGCTTCTGTTCTCTAGATTAGGAAAATTCTTAAAGAGTTACTACAGAATATTCAACAGTTCAAGATATGACCCAAGTTAAATATGAAATTAAATGAATCAAACTTTGCTGAGCAGAAACAACAGTTTCTTACGAATAAATTAATTCAAGAAATAGACGGTACCTTCCCACCATCAATGCCTGCTTCATAGCATGGCTTCAAACTTATTGCCCGTTCAAGATAAGGTTTCCAGTGGCCAGAGAGTAAATCACTCCTACTCATTTCAACACCACCTTGATAATGCTAAGTCATAAAGCAGAAGATAATTAGTTCTGCGTAAGGCCCCTCAACAAGTGATATGGAAGGGGACAAGAAACTAACACAGAGAGATTGAAGAGAGCTAGAGCTAGAGAGAGAGACAGGGAGCACCTCAAGCATTTTTCTCAGAGTAGGTTCTTCATTGAAATAATCTCTACGTACAAAGACAAAAGGACACATGTATGCCAGGGCTTCACTAACAGTGCCATATCCAATTTTTCCTAAAATTTTGAAAAGCAATGAGTATTCTCTTTCTTTTTGTCCAGCTTCAGAGTTCAGACCTATTTAGATATAATACTAACCAAGCATACAGTCAGATGCTGCAATAATATCGGGTGTATATGCATTTTTGGGAAGTTTTTTGAAGTTTACTGGAAGATCCTGAGTGTCAGAAGCACCACAAACCTGGATCACAAAAGCAACATATCACTAAATAAGAGACGTACATTAATCAAAGAACACTTTCAATCAGTAAAAGATATAAAGCAGAATAGTCCAATAAAATAAGTACCAGGCATAACCAACCAGAAGGTAAGAACTCCTCCTTTAGCTTCAATTCTGATGGCTGGAGACAAGGCAAGACATTATTGAGTCAAAAGAAGTCAGATGGTGGAAGTGGCTGTATTTACACACACAGGCCCGTGATAGAAACATTGAAACACTTAACATATGGTCATACTCAGAAGAAAACAAATTGTTTCGAAGTCGACCAATTCCAGAATTGAAATCAAAACTGCAATTCAGTTTAATATCTTGCATTTTATTTGAAACTTGTATCATGGCACAGTGCTGAAGGCAATAGAAGAGAATGATACCAAAAACTGATTAAAGAAGGTTTTATAGATAATACTTAATATGAAATCATCATAAACAGTTACACACAGACACACACTTATACGGAGTTGTAGCATTCCAGGTCAAGTTGAAATTAAGTATAAAAGTAATACAATAATAACAAGGCATAGAATGAAGTCATGTTTTATAACTAGGCTAAAAGAAAAAGGATTTAGATCATCTCACTTTAGAGGGTAAAGTGAGCAACTTCACCCTTAGGTCAATAGAGTGAAGAGGGCCCCACTTTTAACTTTATTGATTCAAAGGTAAAATCTCCTTACTTTATGCTCTAAAGTGAGATTTTCATTGTAGAGGATCCTTGCCCAAAGAAAAAATACTATCAAATTCTGGTCCCTGAAAAAGGGATTTAAGTAATCACCTGGCCACCAAAGTTGAGAATAACTAGTTTCACATTGTCTGATATCCCTAGTTCTTCCCTCACCTTCAACAAGGAAAATTACATGCTCATAGATTAGGAACAAAATCATTTAATGAAAGATCTCCACAAAGGTTTGTGAGGTAGTACCTCTTCTGCAGATTTGTACAGCCTTCTCACCACAAGAGGTACGTCAATAACATTGCGAAAAGCAGGCACTGCAAATATTAGAGATGCCACAAATCTTGTTAATCATTTATTCATTTACAAGATGAAATTTAGGTGAGAATTTAAATAATTTTATGAAATTGTTGTGAAATGACATACTTGGGCAATATCCTGGAAGGCGGACAAGGAATTTGCAATGAGAATAGTCCTCAGCTATCTGTATCAGTTTATATGTAACTGCACCTATTTAGCTTGGTTAAACCATTACCATAGGAAAAGGGAAAGAAAAAAAAATGAAGAAAAAGTTTTTCCAACTTCAAAGTTTTACTTTAAATAAACTTTTGTCTAAAAATTTTTTTGCTTCACAAAGCCATTCAGTATGTGTCATACTTATCACAGCTTCAGAAACTAGAAGCATAGATGAAATTGAAATATTTTGATTAGTTTTATTTGAAACTTTAAACTTTGAACAAGGCAATGTGGAAAGTAAGTTTGAACATTTAGTTTGTCAGAGTCATTTACAGGTTAGTTGTACATGCCAGAAAGCAGTGGAGAGTGCAGAAAGGAAGCATCAATTTATTTATGAATCCTGCCTTGCACTTCATGAGTCTCAGTAGCTTAGAATGTTAAAATGTCACAGAAGAAAAATACATATTTGTTGTAAATTTCATGCCAGTGACTAAGTGCTGACAATCAAACATCAGTCTACTCTAGGATGACAAACTCAGAAAGTAGTATAAAAATTCCAAAATTCATAATTGAGAATCCAAAATGAACTCGGCTACATGCTGAAAACATTATAAGTTACTTCTCAACTAACAATGACACAAGCACAGTCACTGTCACAAATGACACTCTTGGACAGAGGACATGACGATTTCAGCCATCGGACACTGGTGAATGTGCAATCAAAGACCTGAAATGCCAAAACCAAAAGGCTCGGGACCAAGAGGGCACAAGTATTGATGGTATCCAATTCATGTTTCACAGTCACACAGAAAATGTAGACAACAAAGTAGCATCAGATTTAAGATAGACAATCAGCAACCTAGCATGTCTCTCCAAGGACAAAGACGGACAAGATAACATCCTATATAGAATACTATCACCTGCCAAACTATTGAACGATAATCAAGTCCAGCTGCCATGATATAATCTATATAGATGATGTCCCAACTGAAATCACAAAGATATGGTGTGAGAGTAAATATTGACAGTTTATGAAAAATAAGTACTGATTTATCTGAAGTCATGAACTAAAGCAGTTACTTAAGGACATCATTTACATTTAAAATTTTGACTACAAGTAAACACTATATAATTAGGCAGTGAATCAGAAAGTGAATTCAAATCCCAGAAGCAACTTAAGGATGTGATGGAGCCCAGAAGAATTTATACCAATCAGGCTTTTTTGATAGAATAAATGACTGAGAGAGATCTAAAACTAAAATGAAAGGACATAGAAACTTTAGGACTGTGTTTTTCATAAGCTACATTTTCTATTACGGTGGCAGCATTGAAAAAAAGGCATATGCATCCTACTCATGACGGTTCTGACTTACATAATTACTTTATATGTCATTACGAAGGAAAATTGCAATACACAGATTACCTGAAATTGGCCACACAAACAGAGGGTATGCCAGCATCAGCTGCCGCACGACATGCAATGGATACTACATCAGATACCTGCTTTTGCACATCAGCTTTACAGGGGTTGACCAAATACAACGTACTCTATTCAAAGCTACTAGAATTAGAAGTCAAATTTAGAATGTTTTATTTTGCTTATGGCTGTTAGTTAGTTCCTGGTCATAAATAAGATACATTCCCTAAATTAGACTTCATAAAACAACAGTCCACAGATAATAAATCATAAGAGTAATTTATGTACCACTAAGTCAGCGTTGATGGAGTTCAGCCACTCTGCTTCTTTTGCCAAGATGCTAGCCCGGGGTTTCACAGCTGTCTCAGAATACTAATACAGACAAATACAAAGAAGTTAAAAAAAGAAAAGTTCAAGCATCTAGCTAGAAGCATTATTATGAGTATAACTAATCAACTGAGAAATGATGTTCCCATACCTTCTCCAAAGTGGCAAGGGGATCAACGGTCAAAGCATCAGACTGAACAGCTCCACAGTCCAAAATCACCTGTTTTGCAAAAATGGATAAATACCCATCTATAATTTGTAAGCATTGTGTGTTTAAACAACACCAACTCCCAGATCTGAGAACACAATTCTCAAAAACAATAACCTTCATTTGAATATACAACAAACTCAAACCATCTGGATCAACATTAACAACTACCTTTTACCCGCAGAAATAATTCCCTTTTTACTGAAAGCATCTGAATTTTCACAAGAAACACCTACGGGCTATGTTCCACATGTCAAATACAGTATGCTAGCATTCCTTCCATAACAAAGATATATATATATATATATATATTAACTAGATTATGGAGAATTCTGATGAATATGAGACTCACCTTACGAAAGAAAAGGCGAGGAGAGTGTATCTCATTGGTGAAAACAAACTCAGGAGCAGAAGTGACCACATGCACATCATGCCCAGCAAGGATTAGATGCCGCACCACCTATGCAATGCAACCCAACCCAACCCAAATCAAGACCCACATTAACAAAGATTCGAACCTCTTTCCTTTTTTTTTTTTTTTTTTCCTTTCAATTGGTCACAACCAATTCACAAAGACTTCAAGCATTTAGTAAAACAGCAATTGGCTAGAAATGACCTCAAAACAAATAAAAATAAAAATGAAAAAAGAGATGAGCTGAGAATGAGAACTCACCTCGGCAACACGAGTGGCGTGACCAAAACCATGACCAGTGACATAGTAAGCGAAGATCAGTTTCTGTCTGGACAACGCAGATGCAGAGGCAGAAGCTCCACCATCACACTCCTCCTCATGCTTCATCCCCATTTTGCTCTAGCTCTTCTTCAACTTCAATCACTAGGTAGCCACGATAATAATATAAACGGTTACAGCATTTTTTTTTTTATATGTACTATAGTACCAACCGAACATTAACAATATCGTCAATGGCAAAACGTAGTAAGGATCTTATGCATAATACACAGTCAATCAATAATTATATTATATTAACCGATAATCCTAAATTAATTCTATACGGAAATGACAAGATGCAGTTCGAGGCAGATAGGGGCATGGTTGAGTGAGTGAAATGAATTTGACTACGTCAAATTGTGAATACATATGCAGCAGCATTAGCCATAAGCTAGCTTTTCCCAAATCTATGGTAACTCAACCTGCTGAGTTGGAGAAATGCTTCATCCACACATCGCCTCGTGTCACATGAATCAGGTGGCAAATAAATTTGAGAAAAAGCAAGATGAGACTAATCATAATAATATGGGAAAATTACACTCTCCTCCAAGAGGTTTGGGGCAAGAGGTAACACCTACTCTCCTCTATTTCTAAAATCTATACATTAGGCCTGTATATTTTGAAAAATCCTATACCGACCTATCATGAGGCTGTTATAATTTGAGAAAATTACACTTACCTCTTTTAAAATTTGGCAAAATCAAATCCACACTCCCCCCTCTTTTCTAAATTTGCTTGTCATGGTTTTGATTTTTGAAAAATCCTATACTAATCTCTCCCAAGACTTTTGTAAATATAGTTTCATTAGCAAGATCATTGTATTATTAGAGAAATAATCCAAATGATGAGGACATGATTCTAAAATAGAGAGTAATAAGAACAACACCGACCGCACCTAGAGTGATGACTCACTTTGGGATTGGAAAAAAGGCAGTGTAGTAAAAAGAAAATGTAAGTTTTTTTGGCCTTACCTGATAAATCAAGTTAATGCAATAATAAATTTTGAATTTTGAGCAAGCCCCCTTTGCTCACCCCTTTGGAATGCCCAGCACGCACGTTCTCTGTGTGTAAATAAAAAGAGGATGTGTTTTTATCAAATAATAAAAAGATAATGTGATCATTTAGTAATTATAATTGTCTTCTGAGAGGTCAGTGTAAGATTTTCCAAAATTTAGGGACTTGACACGTAAATTTTGAAAATGAAGGGTGTGTGGGTTATTTTTGTCGGATTTGGCTCATCTGAAATGAAGAAATTGGTGAAGTACAAGAATGATAGGTTAAACACCCTTGGATCAATAACTTTCATCATGTGTGCATAATATGTAGATCTTACTAAATGATCTAAGAGTGTTTAACCTTTCACTTTTACATTTTATTAAATTTCTCACTTTAGATGAGTCAAATTCTATTTTGTTAAATTTCAGGAGAGTTGGGTATAATTTTCCCAAATTATAACAATATTAGGGAAGACTAATATAGGATTTTCTAAAACTCAAAAACCTAATGTGCAAATTTCAAAAATAAAAGGGATGCGAGTTATATCTTATCAAACCTTAGGGGTGGATGTAATTTTCTCTAATAATAAGATAGTGAAAACATTGCATGTCTAAAATGATTTCTGTTTAAATGTGTGCTGTAACAAGCTTTATAATGACACATTCATAATTTCACATCTCATGATGGTAGATGGGTTCATTGAAATTTTCGGCACAACTAAAAAGTGGTTCTTCCACCACGGACGTGAAGTGACGTGCACCAGCTGCAACAATTATTATTATTTTTAAAAAATTTCTAATATAAAATAATTTTTTATATTAAATTTTAGAGTACGCGTTAAATAAACCCTTATTATTATTATTATTATTATTCGTTCATATGTTCACATAGATTTCACTGTTTAATCGAATTTTGTGTGTGTGTGAATAACACTGTCCTAAGCTTGGCTGACATTGGGATAGGGTAAACTTGAATTTTGCTAGGTAAAATATAGTTTACCCCCTAGTGATTTCTTACTTGTTTTTAACTTTAATTTCTAACCTTTTTTTATATAAGATAACTTTTCATTTTTTAAGCTCCTTGCTTGTTAGTTCATACATGTGCAGTGGGTGGGAATTCCCACTTCACTCTCCCACGAATCCTATATATATATATATATATAAAAGTTAAGATCAAATTACATCACATCAGTATAACTTTGTAACTTTAAAAGTTAGAATTGGTTGTTGGATTTGTTGCTATCGAAATTCTCTGCAATGATCAATTAACAAGGGAACCGATTTGGACTCCCATATTATGTTTTTCAAAGATTCACATGCAAAAGAACAGAAAAAAAAATAGTCCAATGGAATTTCGTGAGGAATGGTGATACCCAAAAATATTACCTGTAATCTAATTTCTCAACTTATAGAAGGGTGCTAACTTTGAAAAGGGGCCTTAGAAATGGCTATATACATTTGGCATCCTACATCAACAGATATAAGCCTGTCCCTGTCCTAATCACTACTGTGACATCTTAAATTTGAGCAGTTGTTCCATAGTCCTCCAAAACTTGCTCACGTTATCATGTACATAAAATACTGTTGAAGGGGTTGGTGACCAGAAACGGGTAAAAGTAAAACTACCAGAAACACATACTCAACCTAGGCCTCAAGCGTTCTGCAAGACATTGAGCATCATACAGTGTTGTTGCTGCCATAGTGATGGCGATCCAACTGTCTCCTCCTTGTCACCGATCTCCATAGCATTCTCACTGTTGTTATTGACATAAGGTTCATCCATCTCCATCATTTCACCCCCTTCTACCTCTAAAAGTTGACCTGTTTCTGGTACTATTTCTTCACTTGGCACAGGAGAATTGAATGCAACCCATGGTACAACAGCTAAACAGTCGTTTGAAGATTCGGAGCTCTTCTCCCTCCTCATTTCATTTTCCTGAGAGTTGTCTGGCTTTGCGATTCCCCAAGACAATAGATAATCTACAAAATTATGGCAATCCAGGACATCAATTATCTCACCTTTCAAAACCGACATCAAAACTGTGCTGTGTATCTAATGCAATGGCTCAAATAGAACGTGCTTCAAACTTCACCAAAAAAACAGAAGCGACCTCTAACCCCAGCCCGCACCATCCCCCCACCCACAACACCAACAAAATAAAAGAACAAAAAGATTAGATACTACAGATCAGAACAAAAAGAAGAAAAAATGGCACTGCAAGAAGTTTGTTCTTGCCTAACTGTTGGTTAAAATTTAGATAATACTGACCAGAAACAGACCCTGATTAGATCAAATAATGCATTTAAAAAGAAGGACAAGACAATAGACAGCCATTTTTTAGCACCAAAGGCTTATAAGTTCCTGTGCATAATTTAACACGAGCAGTCTCACTAAATTCCACTTAAAAAGGCAACTGGATGAATATCTCTGCTCTCCTCGCTTTCAAAGTTCAAGTATGAGTGTCGCAATTTGTAAATAGGCAATATTTAATTTGACAGGCCAGTTGGCAGCATTCACCAAAACAGTACAAAATCAGTAAATGGTTCCCTACATTCATACATATATACATATTGGGTGCAAGTGGGATGACTCACTCCAATGTCTCCCTCCAACATTTCCATGCATTTATATCATTGCCATTGATCATTCTGATTTTCATAGCAATACCTTAAATTCTCTAATAAGTTTGTATATCCTCTCCAGAGAAATCCAGAAATGACTTTAGAGCATTTATATTGATAATTTTTCACAAAGTGATAATCAAAAGTTAAAAAGGTGCGATAGAATGAATCTCATATTTACAATTACCAAGCTAAAAAATATCCAACCTATTCAAAAATTGAGGAGTATTCCATCCTATCCTATCAAATAGAAATCTAGCTTCCATCCTAGATTGAGTTGATTGTAAGAGCATTATCAAAATGTTATGAGATGTTATTAACTGAACTATTATGTCCAATGGAATTATATAGACAAGTCTCTTTTTTTTGGGCTAAAATATGAGAAGTCTTTAGCTAATTATATGCAAAGCATACTTGTGTTTGTTTCCCTCACAACTGTTTATGCCTTCAGAATTCTTTGCGACAAAGGATTTTAAGTTTCCTAGGCATTTCAATATAGACATGAGAACATTAAACTCATAGGCTTCTAAAAGAGAAGAACGGAACTAAACAAGAAACCAAATATTTTTTTTTCCACTAATTGGAGGGCTTAGGAGCCTAAAAGAAGAATTAGATTAAGGATCAAATCCATGACATTGCAAAGACGGTTGATGTCTTGTAATCAAAGAACCTGTTAGTAGAAACTTACAAGTTCGGGAACAAGTACAAATATGAAATTTATTGGTGAAACACTGATCTCATGGTGAACCGACACATCCCATGTCATGGATTTAATTCCAAGCTATATAAGCTCATTCTAAAATAAGAAATTCATGGAAATCCCATAAGACTTTTTAATTATAACTAAACTTGACTCCTCAATTCCAAGTGAACTAACCAGGGTACAAGCAAGCATGCATACATTTTAAAACCTTCAAGATTTGACACGCACAATTTGAGTATTTTTTTTTTTTCCAAGTGAATCAAAATGAAGGAACTGGTGTATATATATATTATTTATACCCTTCAAACCAGGAATCAAGTCAGCGTTGACAACGATGGAGAAATCCGGGGAGGTAGGCGACTTTACAAGACGGGCATTCGTTGGGTCATATTGCACAAGGGCTGTCTCTCCTGAAGACGGAGACGGTGCCACGTGTGCAGCAGGTGCAGGATCATCCTCATGCAGCATCACCACATTAGGATTTGGGTCTTCCTCCTCCTCCTCCTCCATGATCGTGCATAACTCCGCATCCTTCAAATTTCACCCAACAAAAAATCAGTTAGTTAGTAGTCGTCACTGAAAAGTCACCAATGAATCAGTGTGAGAGAGGGGAGGGAAAGTTAGAGAGAGAGAGGGAGAGAGCTAGTTACGAGTCTGCGGGATTTTCGGGAGGAAGTGGAAGAGGGGATAGAAGGGAAGTCGTAGTGAAGATGTTGGAGTTGAAGGTCCTTGCGCTTCTTCATTCTCTGAAGAATGGACGGAGAGAGAGAGGGATCTGGTTTTCGAATGTGAGAGCGAGTGTGTGGGAGCTTCAGAGGTTGCGGGCGGGCGTGATCGCCATGATTAGGGGTTTCTGGAGCCATTTACTGTTTGGCTGGGAAGAAAGCAGTGTGCGTGTTTGTTATGGCTTGGTTTGGGGTTTTCTGTTTTCTGCTGGTTTCTTCTTTTGTCTACCTTTTAACTTCTTTTCTCTCGCGTGGCGGAAGGGACCACAGATTTGCCGCGTAAGGCCCAATAGAACGAATCTTCGGCCTTTTCACTTCTAGCCGTAACTGTTACGGCCCATGACTTATGCCAATTGTTAACTAATATTTAGAAATATTTCTATTTTTTCTGTCATATTTCATGATCTAGGTTTATAAATTGAGTAATATCATGGGAATAATAAAATTACATAATAAATATATACCACATAATTTATCATCTGTGGATGTGATGTGTAAATGGGATAAGTGGGAATTACTCATCACATCTAATGATAATAAAATATATAGTGTATGTTTGTTCTATAATTTTATTATTTCTTTTAATATTATTCTTATAAATTCGAGAGATGAAATTAAGGTGGCTGATCTTCTCAGCATACTTTATTACTTTAATACGGTCCAGTCTGAAAGATTGATAAGCAAGTTAATGAGCGATAAAACTCTCCCGGCCATCGAGTCTTGTAGGACTGTCATGAAGATGAGAACAATTGTTCAATGGTAAAATGTTGTATAAAGAAGCTAAGCATCCCAATTTCAATAATTTTGTTATCTCTTGCCAGAACATTCCATATCTCTTAGCATCACCCTTCATAATTAAAGAACATCTAAATATCATTATCAACCCAGCCATGAAACTTATATACTCTCCCTGAATCCGAGCTTCCATGATTGGATTAAAATATGAGTAATGTTTGGTATACAATAAAATCGCACAATAAATATATACCACACATCTTATTACTATTCAATGTGCTAAATGAGAGGGATGAATAAAGACCACACATCATATACAGTGTATGGTGTGTATTTATTGTATAATTTTGTTCCCAAACATTGTTCTTAAAATATACTCCAAGGCAAAGTTTTGGAGCCACATCATATAAATAACAACTATATTCTCTAGCTATGACACTAAACCATTACTTGCCTCATAATTGGATCAACATTTATCTAAAATAAGTTGTAGGGCCATAATTACTTTTATCTATAAAGCGATATTGAGAAGATAGGTGTGAATATTATAGCCCGATAAAGAGAGATTCAAACACAAGTTAAGTGAAAAAATTATAATAAAAGGTTAAACATCATGTCTTGATCCAAAATTTTACAATATTAAATCACCATATCCTCCTCTTATAAATTATTCATTTAGTTAAATATTAATCAATATGAAATTTCCCTTCCCAGCTTGAAATTCCTAATACCAAGAACATAGTGTTGTTATCAAGCTTAAAATGATTCAAGTACCAAAACTATCTAATGCATCCTCTCAAATTAACCATGAACCACCACATCATGCTAAATAGATTATGACACCACTAGCCGCAGCTCCATGAAGTAATTGTTGAGTCTTATAACAAATTAACAGTATTTATAAAGAAACAATAATCAAATATTAGAAGGGGGGAAAAAAGCAAAATCCATCCAGATGAAGAATGACTCAAATTCAAGCAGTCAAGCCTCTAAATCAATAAAATTTAACTTTTTTTTCTTATATATAAAAAAAATTCTAAAATGAAAGAATGACACCTCGATTAATCCAAGATAAATTTTTTTACAAAAATTCAAAAAATATTTACAAAAGAATTTACATTTATCTCACTGTGAGAAAATGAGTGGAGAGTTAAACTGAAAGTTCAGATAAGAGAACTTGTTTTACTCCACTAGAGAGTTACTCAAATAAAAAAGTTCTATTTCAACTTTTCCTTGTGCCAGCAAACAAGGGAAAATGGCAGATGTGTTATTTTGCAGAAAACGAAGGTTAGAGTTGTTGTGCCATTGGATAATGACTGACTAATGAGATGAGAAAAAAAGGAAACAACCCCAGTCCACACAGGAAAAAATGGCGACCATGTCCACCACCACCACCACACCATCTCTGCGCAATTGGAGTTCCTTTCCTTCTTCTTCAACACCCTTCATGCATAGCAGCAATGTAGTAGTAGTTCAGTACATGAAGCCACTCCACTGCACTCCTATTCAGCAACAGTTGGTAGTATATATGTTCTCCTTGTTACATATATGTATATAGCCATTGATTCAATTCTTTTGGTTCATCATCTCATGTGCGATGTGTTGTGTTAAGGACCTTAAGGTTGATGGCAGCATCATGTGTGAGGCTTGTAACGGGAAAGGGTGGTTGCTCTGTGACTTTTGCAAAGGCCAGAAGACAAATGTCAAAGCTGACAACAGGCGTATCTACCGTAGATGCCCCACGTGCAGAGCTGTAACCACTTCTCCGATCCTTGTATTATTTTCCCTCATCCCCATTTTCAAGATTAAAATAAAACATCTTCTCATGCTACTCACTAACATACATAACATTAGAGTGTCATGTAATGTCATGAAATTGAAAGATATAAAAATAAAAATGAATGAGTCATAGTTTAGCAGCATAAATACTAGTCGCTTTGATGACACTTTGATGTTTGTGAGTAACATCAGAGGATTTTATTCGACTTTCAGCTACTTTCTCTGTCTATGTTTCTGAACCTGCTGTGTACCTTTTCTGTTTTCGCTTTTTTGGTAGGTTGGATATGTGTTGTGTTCAAGGTGCAAGGTCTACAAATGTGTCACTTTCCCAAATTTCGATGATAGTGAGGAATGAGGATTGAAGGGACTTGCTTTTTTTGAGCTTCCAAGCCCTCCTACATTGCCAAAATGATCGTGCAATGGTCTTCATAGTTTACTGTGAGAGGAATCACTTCCATTTACTTGCTGGAGAGTTAAGGAAATAGATTATTGAATGTTTGTTTGTCACATTTCTCATGGAATTACCTGAATCTGATGTGATTGAAAATGTAAATTTAATTGCTGTTCATTCAATTTTGACACTGGTGTAAGCTTAAGACTTCAGTTTTTTTTTTTTTTTCTTGTCCCACTTCGTTCCCTTTCATTCTTAATTTTGCACTGTCATATAGCTAACAAGAGTTAATCACTAAGAAGTAAGACCTTAGACCACATGAGTTTCTGTAACTCTGTTATGCTATTCCCACCTTTTGAGCATAATTCTTTAAACATTTAATGCAGTTAAGTCAGTTAGTCTTACCTATGATAAATGATAGAGATACTGATTAAGAGAAAAAGATTGTCTAAATGCCATCACTAGTGGTCTTCTTGGTAATCTGACTACTGTTGCTTCCATGTGGAACCTCTTTGGACTTTTTGTCAGCTGATTACACACGGACCAAATTGCTTGAATTTGGATCTAAATATAGCTATTTGACTTCTCTGCTGTATATTTTTCCTTGTTTGATTGGAATCTGACATGTTTGAATTGCATGCAGTAAAGATAAGGTTTATTGAGAAATTAAAATCCCAGTAATCTTTACTTTAATGTGCTTTGATGCTGAATTGATGAACGTATAATGCATATAGTTATGCCACTGATTATTTGGGCATGTGCTACATTACAGTGGCTGGTCGTTTGTGTCCTTAAATGTTGATAAATACCATGGATACCGAGGGCTGAATTTTCATGCTTCACTCTGTACATGTGTTTTTAACTGCTGAAAATGAATGCTCCCACGTGAGCTGCATAGTGCATAATTGAAGTTTGAGAATTGTGGATATGCCGTTTACAAATATTAGATGAACATGACTTGTAAGGCAAGGGACTGCAATTTATTAATATTGTTAAGCATAACTCCACCATTGAAGCAAGTGTTTGCCTAGCGCAGATGGTACTTGCATTGCAACTTGAAATCTCAACAATTTTACAACAAGTGGCTTATGAGAGAGTTGAATATAAGGGGGATGACTTCTGAGATAGGACAATTCCATAGATTATCCGCATGTTACTATCAAGTTGTCACTTGGAGATCTCATATGTTGCCATTATGAGATCTCAAAGATTTAGTGGTAGCTTGCATCCCATAATGTAAAACATTTTATATCCTTAAGGACAGGGAGAAATATCTTTAAGTATTTCTGTTTTGGAACTGTACTCTTGGAACGTTTAGTTGACCTTCATCTCTCTGATTTTAACTTTTCGAGATGAGAAATTCTTAGATATTTTTGGAACAAGACATTTTTGTTGCACTGATTCATTCATTGTTTGCCAAATTAGTTCTGTAAGTCACCGGTGTCTCAACCATCCACTCTAGTTGCTTACAAAGCTGATTTGGCCAAACACTAAATGGAAGAAAAATGTTTAACCCTAAGAAAATATAAGAATTTCTAGATACTTCAATGCTTTTTTTAATTCAACAGGAGTGTCCTTCATAAACTGTAAAGTCTTTTGTTGTGAAAAACTGATTATAAAATCAGTTTGAAAAGAAGGGCTTTTCAAGAACTTCTGTGTGATACTACTGGATGTATGATCGCTAGTTTCCTCAGGGATGGGAAAAATATGAGACCTTGTTTGGTAATGCTAGTTTTTCTTGATAGTAGGATGCTATGATTTGAACTTTAAAATATCAAAACCTCTAGCTCTAGAATGATAGATTTAGCAGTTCTGTGAAACAATTAAGCCATAGAGTAACAGTTTTGGACAATGAAAATTCTATTCTTTGCTTCATAATTCCCAAAGAGGTTTATCTTACATCTAATTGAATTCACTCTTCCTCATCTCAGTCTGATGACAGATTGGCTTTCATATGGACCAAAAGAAAAAGAACATAAAAGAAAAGGATAACTATGTCAAATTCCTACACTATCTGCACATAGGACTTTGAGGATGATGAGAATAACCAAGCTGGTTTGAGGAGCAGTATCCCATCATCTTTTCGACGCTGAATCTGAATTTCTGAGTAGAAAACCTGTCCTTTTCCTCCACTATACTCAAGATACTCTCAAATACAGACACTTCACATGGAATCCTCAGAACACCAGTCTGTTCAAACCCAAATTCTTCTTCTGCTTCTCTTAGCAGTATGTGAAAGGCGTGGTGACCCAGATACACGGTCGGTATAACGAACCTCCTGAGCTCTGTGCCAACACAAACAGCTAGGTAGCCTTTGGGAACCACATTGCTGCTTGATCCTCCCTCACGTTCGGATAATGAAAGTGTTCTTTTTAGAAAGTTAATGCTCTTCATGGTGTTGCTGCTGCTGCTGTTATTTCTGCTTGTTTTTGAAGAGTTGGCGATCCTTCTCCATTTCTTGAGGATCTGTTGAAGTCTAACAATTTCCTTGATCTTGTTAGACTTTTTTGGTGGATCCATGGATATGTGGTGTCTCTCTTTATGTTTATTTCAGTTAGCTATCTACCCTTTATTTGGTTAGCTACTAGCTAGAGAAATGAGACCTGAACCTGGTTCCCTCATTTTGATGAAGAGTCAAGCCCTCTTTGTCTGTTCACATTAACTTAACTCTTGGCTATATGGTTTGGAGCATGCCTCCAATTTATAGAAGACTGATACCGTGGTACTTCTCAATATCAAATTGTTCACTTCTCTTAGCTAAGAATATAATATTATAATCAGTTGTTGTGTTTTCAATGTCACATGCACGAGCATGACAAAGCCAACAGAAAATGTTGTCAAGGTAAGGCTGAGTTAAATGGTTCAAGAAGTCTCCAAAACTCTGCATGTGAGTGACTAGTGCTAGTTTCTGAGCTAGCTTTCTCCCTCACCATCCTTTGTTTTGAAGGTTAAGTCCATTTGGGTTTGATTAATTTAAATCAAGGGTGACTAGGACCTAGAATTATTAGTAAATTATCAATTATTAATCAAACAGATTCTCTATGTTAGAGCCAGTGAGGGGTCTCGGCTGATTTGTTTTGCAACCTCTAACAGACAACTAGTCATTATAGTCAAGGTATCTTCGTACAGTGCAATGGTACATTGCTACTACATTTGTACCACTCAAGATCAAACGCGCTACCTATTTGAACGGCCTTGATGGTACACTGGTATGAAATAGTATGGATTTTAAGAAGAGTGATATGTAGGGGATTAATCCACCATCCAAGTCTTTTCTTTTCTTTTTTCTTTTTTCTTTTTTTTAATAATCCGAACCTTATTGTTAAACACATTTGTTACTGTATCCGCTAGAGATAGAGAAAGCGTACAAGGATTGGTTGTTGGGTTGAAATGAATTTGTCTAAACCGTGCCAGTACAATGGCATTTATAGAATAAGAGATTCTTGCTATTAATGTGAATGGGTCTCTATATGGATAAGCTCTATTTGTCGTCATTGTATTTTTTGAATTTTAAACATTTATTAGCCAAAGGATTTGTCCTCATTGAGAAAGCATGCCATCTTTGTTTCCCTTTTTCTTTTTATACTTTTAAATTTTAGGTTGATATTCACTTTAATATAAGATAAGGTGAGTTCTGTTATTTGTACTCATAGGATACAAGACATCATATCAACTCACATTTTATTAGTCATTGAATGGGATCCATATCTCATTCAAATAGGGTTCATATCTCATTCAATTGTGAACGATGTGTGAGTTAGCACGGTGTGTTATATCTTATAAGTACAAATAACATTTTTCATATTAGGTCTATGCTAGTCGGCAAACTCTCATCAAGCATTAAAATATTTATTTATGGTGACATAGCAAGCAAGGGATTCCTAAATCAAACTCATCAATCACCATAGGGAAACATGAATGGAAAAGTAAGACATGTTGGATTTGAGTTTTCAGTTTTTATTTTCATTTTTTTAATTTTTTAGATTTTGTGAAGGAAATACTGAAAAATTTTGAAAGCTACAAATTCAATTTTCAATTTTTATTTTCAATTTTCAATTTTTCTTTTATAAAATCCTGAAAAAATTAAAAATAAAAACTGAAAACTTAAACAAACAGGGCCTGACTAAACTAAACCACCTCTTAGTCCGCAAATTAATTAATTTATTTCACTGTCTAGACTAATGTGATAGAGTGTATACTTCAAATCACCCTAGGTGCGAGACGTAATAATTCATGAAAAGTCTGAAGAAAGCTTAGGCATTTTTTTCGGGTCAAAAAATTCCAAGCCCCAGCTTCAACTTTAAGCTAAGATTCTTCTTTACAGGTTCATTGCACAATTGAACAGGATGAAAGTAAGGAGAAAAGAAAGGTACCTACTCTTATACATTTTTTTTTTCATAAGAGAGAGAAGAATAATCAAATTAGTCCAACGAGATCCAGAAAGATGGAAAGTTCTAGCTGAAATTTAATTTGTTAAGGTTTACTGCAGTTCGCTGCACCGATTCGCCCAACAAGGACATAATTACCATTGAAATATGAATTTCTAGACCAATAGCATACTATGAAATCATCTCTTCTAAAATTTTAAATTGATAGATTGATACACGTAAATTATATTATATAGAATATATCAACCAATTAATCAATCAAATGAAGAATAAATCCAGTTTGAAAAAATATGTGGAATGAAAGAATTCGGCAATATATCAAATACAGAATTTAATCCGAAACATTACTAACGTGATGCAAGACCTTGCCATATGAGCACGTAATCTGCCTACGCTAATGTTTGGGATTGAAACAGGTAATAACACTCCGAAAGATAAATCAATTGCCCATGCTTGCATGTGCAGAATAGAATGAATATTCTTTACGGAAATGGAGTTAAACATTAAAACCCATTTGACTTTAGCTCTTTAATTAGACAATTATGATTGAAGGTTCTCCGACCATGATCCGTACTCCGTTGCACCATTTGAGATAACTTGACAAATCATGATGATATCGAAGTGTGAACCAAATAATCATATAGTGGCCGGTGATTATTTTAAGTTAGTATAATTTGATGAAATATTAATTAAACCATAACCGATAAATCATTGGAATACGGAAACTATACTTGGTTTTCTTTAGATACTTGCTCATCATATTCATGGCCTCGTTAATTCTATATAATTGAAATCTGCTTTATTATTTCGATAAAAAGGTAACATGGTTTGTTTCGTTACACAATACTATATAAGTGAATATTCATGAAAAGGCAAAACACTAAGAGGTGCAAGTCCCACGTAGAATACCACTTTTCTTTCCGTTGGCTATATAT
>JAVHNL010000237.1:0-25000 GCA_031216105.1 Dalbergia cultrata | reverse complement strand
AAGTGGGTGCATTAATTAGTGTTGCTTCTGGTCATTTTGTACGGAGTTGGATGCATTTAGGTTTCTTGAGAAGGTTGTTAGATTAGTTATTCACTGCTGGCTTGGTTTTGGGTGTGCAGAGATTAGCAGATTACATAGGCTTGCCGTGTCGTATAGCTCGAGGTTGCAAGTATTGTGCTGCAGATCATCGATCCTCTTGCCTAGTTAAGATTGAAGATGACAAACAGTTCTCAAGGTTAGGGAAATAGCTAACTTTTCAGCTCTCATTTCTGCCTTGTCTTTTTACGTATTGATTTGTAATTTGAAATGCCAATGCAAAAATCTATGTCCTTAAGTGGTTATACTCTATGTCAATCAAATCTCACGCATACCTTCAGTAATTTTGATAATTCTCCTTCTTTTTTCCCTGAACTTTTGTAGTTAATACTGCCTGTGAATTTTCATGTTCATCTTGGTTACAAGCATATTCAACAACTTGTATTGATCAATGACTTACGGCAGACTAAGTTTGTCAAGTGTCTGACATTTGCTTCATATTTTCCTTCGTATCTTGTTTTACAGGGAATATGTAGTCGACCTAGTTGGGGAACCAGGAAATGTCCATGGGCCAGATTCTTCAATTAATGGAGCATATGTTTCTTCAATGCCATCCCCATTTCAAATTTCTCATATAAAAGAATTACAATCAAATTATATGGATGGGGCAGCCTGTTCTCAATCTATAACTTCCAATCACATTTCTGTTATTCCTGAAAGTCATCCGTGTTTAGGTATGTTCTGCTCTACACAGGTGGAAAGCTAATCTCCCAACTGTGAACTGTTTGTAAGGATTTCAATTTCAAGGAAAATTTGTGTGGCCATTGATATATTTTGGACCTTTTAGGATGCATATTATTTGCAGTAAGGCCTAATAACTCGTTTTCTATCATTATCGTTGTACTTACTAAAAAAAATGTCAATTAATTGTGTAAATGTTGTATAGGCATTAGGCACACATGCATCGTGTGCTATTATATTCCTTAAGATTGCGCCAGATGTTCATTTTTTCTTTCACCGCAAGAGTTCAGATTTTTATCTATTTGCTATTGCACCGAGATCTAGTCTCTCTCTTTGTACTTTACCTCTAGATGAAATCCTAAATTTCCATAGCAAATGCATTTTAAAGTTTGCTTTATGCATTTTAAAGTTTGCTTTAAGCATTTTGCATCCCCATACATCTGCAATTTTAGGTTCTAAGTTTAGGACAGGGCAAACCCCATGCGACTCTCATAGTTCTGTTTTAATAATTCTTAACTAGCGGAGAGGATTTCTCTACCATAAGTTGGTCTTAGTCATTTATTCAATGTTCTGCAGGCCTTGGACAGAAAGATCAACAAGTTACAGAAAATGAATTGCTGAAGGGCTCCATCTATGATTCAGTTGATCATACCCGTGAAAGAACAGAACTTCCTCCAATTGCTCCGGGTTTAAACGGGAATGATGAGGAACATGCAGTTCTAGACTCAATTTTGCCTTCAATTCATGAAGCTCTTCATCCAGCCACCGAAGTAGCATTACATGAATATCCTGTGCTTGGTCAAGATGAAATTATTTTACAAGAAACTTTCAAGAACGAGATCATCGAAACTGGAAGTTCTGTGGCACAAAGTACTTTTACGGAATCTTTATTGAGCTCATCCAGCCAATCAGAACTGGTGCGGGTAGACAATAGAATTGAAAACCAGGGCTGTTTGCCAGCTGGGAATATTCCACGCTACCTGAATCTTGAACCATCACTTGCAATGGATTGGCTTGAGATATCGTGGGATGATTTACGAATTAAAGAACGTGTTGGTGCCGGTACTCTTTCTGCTTCCTCTGCTATTTCGTTTTCAAGCCACTTAATATGGCTACAATGGACATGTTCACACGCGTGTTAATGGGATATGGGATATGATTGATTTAGAACAAAAGCAACTACTATTGGTTCTTCCTCAGAATTATGAATTTTCAATTCGAGACTCGAACTTCCAACTTGATCACTAGATCAATTTTCTTTTAATTATTTAAGTTTTAGAAGTGTTATGCTTACACGTCAATGATTAAATCACTCTTTAATCTTTATCTTATTTTTTTCACATTCTTTCAATATATTTACTTTCTAAAATTATTATTAAGTATTACATAACCTAATTTTATGCTATAAGAGGTTGTTATAAAGTAATAAAGATACGATTTCGTGTAAAAAAAAGGTAATAAAGATAAAATTTAGAGAAAAAAAATATTACATTCTTTTTTTGTATTAAGCCAATGATTTGGACCATAAGAAATCTAGTTCTAATTAAGGATTCTTGTGGCAGTGGAGGATCCAACTACTGGGAGCTTAGAATTGGTAATGGAGAGCTTTCCCAAATCCGAATTTAATCAAATTGGTTTTGTTTGATTTTGCAAAAAAAAAAAAAAGGGTTAAAAAATCAAATAAAACTACTGAATAAATTTGATTCGGTTGAATTTTTTTCCCATTCAAACCTGAATCAAACCCGTAACAAATCAACTATGTACACACGTACTTGTTTTCCAATTAGGTAACTCTAACTGCTATTATCATTTACCCTTTGCAGGTTCATTTGGAACAGTGCACCGGGCTGAATGGCATGGATCAGTAAGTGTTAATATGGACTTCTTTTCTAATTTCTTAATCTATTCAATTCAATCAGGTTAATTACATTTATTGATCAAGATGAGTTGTTTATATTTAACTATTGACGCACCTTATGTTTGATTTCTGAATATATTTCTTTGAGTACAACCTATGCAATTTCCAGTTTTATTTTTCTCCCTCCCCTTCTAGAAAACTTATTTGGTTTTTAAATTGCAGGATGTTGCCGTCAAGGTTTTAACAGTTCAGGATTTCCATGATGATCAATTGAAGGAGTTTCTGAGAGAGGTATCATTCACAAGACAAATGTATTAACTATCAAGTTACCCTTTATAGCCATTTATGATTTGGATTAACTACGCGGCGTTTGATCAGCAGCCTACTAAAGGATGTATTCCTTCAGTAGGAGGATGCATTCTGTCAATATGGAAACCCACTCATGGTTAAAACTCGTATCCTTCTTTGGTGAAATACTAGTTGTGAATAAGAATTGGACCTTACGCTGTGAAACTCTCTTCTATTTACACGTTAGCTATATTCACGTTATTATTTGCATTGCTTTAGGTTGCAATAATGAAACGCGTTCGCCATCCGAATGTGGTGCTCTTCATGGGCGCTGTTACAAAACGCCCCCACCTGTCGATAGTGACAGAGTATTTGCCCAGGTAAGACTTTCAGCTTCTTATGTTGTTAACCTAAAAATTTAACGCTCTTGCATGAAGAATTAGATGTCTTACTGTCACTGTTTCCTGGTACCTTTTTGCTTTGTGTGACAGGGGTAGCTTATACCGACTTATACATAGGCCAGCATCTGGTGAAAGTTTAGATAACAGGAGAAGATTAAGAATAGCTCTAGATGTGGTTTGTATCGTGTATTTTTTTTTTTAACACTGTTAAGTTATCTTTTAGATGATATATCATTTGTTTGATTGCAGGCTAAAGGGATCAATTATCTACATTGTCTGAAACCTCCCATCGTGCACTGGGATCTTAAATCCCCAAATTTGTTAGTGGACAAAAATTGGACTGTGAAGGTGGAATAAATGATTTAGCAGTTTTTATGAGATTTTTAAAACATTTTGTGCAAGTAGATGATTTCCTTTCTCATTCCATGCTCAGGTTGGTGATTTTGGATTGTCCAGATTTAAGGCAAACACTTTCATACCATCAAAATCTGTTGCCGGAACAGTTGAGTCTCTCACTCTGTGTGCATAAGCTTACTGATATTGACTTGTTATTTTTCCAGTTCTCCTGCATTTATTATGTGAATTGTCCATTGCTTTTTGGGGATTTTTCTTTTTCTGTTTTGGAGTAGTACTTTTGAAGTTGGAGATATAGAGTTCAAAACTTAAACTAGTGTTGCTATTCTTGAGTGCTTCTTGATTCCTCTGGACAAAAGAACTGGTATTTCTCATTATCCTTTCCCTCACGATGTGGTGCTAAGATCACTGATACAATCATGCTCTAGATAGAGATCATTAATTATCAATTATCAGATTGGAAGTGTGTATGTCAATTGTTTGATGTTTGTTCAGTCATTTGGATGGGTGGACTCAGTATTTGGAATTAGTAGATTTTGCCATATGGAGGCAAATTGCTTGCAATATTGAAAGTGATAATTCAATCAGTATTTCACGGGTGGATGGCTCATTCTCAAATAAGTGTGTAACTTTCTTAATTTTATTTTTAGCCTGAGTGGATGGCTCCAGAGTTTCTTCGTGGAGAACCTTCAAATGAGAAATCTGATGTATATAGTTTTGGAGTTATTCTATGGGAACTTGTGACCTTGCAACAACCATGGAGTGGACTTAGCCCTGCCCAGGTAAGCTTAATTAGTATTTATTTATGGGTATTTATGATTTCAACTGTAAATATTTGAAGCCAGTTATTTTTACTTAATGTGTTTGTTTATACAGTAGTAGGGATCATTTGCACGAAATTGTTTATTTAAAAAAGACATATAATGGAGGGGTATTCCTGTGATCCTGCATATTTAAAACAGCTGCTTGGTAATATGAAACCAAATTTTATGGGTAGATTTTGCAATCTAATCACCATGTGAACTCTCAGGTGGTTGGAGCTGTTGCTTTCCAGAATAGGAGGCTTGCTATTCCTCCCAACATCTCCCCAGTATTGGTCTCCCTCATGGAATCTTGTTGGGCTGAGTAAGTGTTACTTATGTCACATTTTCTGGCGACTTGCAACATGTTTGTACCACTCGGTCTAAATATATTTAAAATTGCATCTAAATTATATTTGGTTGTTCTATGAGCATTTATACGCATTAAGAATTGTGACTTTTGAACAGGTGTGATGCCGTATGGTATGGTTCCATGATAAAATTATTTGAAAATTTCAATTAAAACCATCTTTTGGCAGAGTATTATGAAAAGGAAATGTACTCCTGGCGATAGTTTAGAGGATTTTTATAGTCAACATGAATCATTGATTTTTGTAGTGGCGTTACAGATGGGAATGGTGGGTGAAGATAATCCAATAATTAAATGCTCAGGATGTGTTTGGTCAAGAGACAAAATGAGGGGGAAAAAATTGATAAATAAATTTGATGCTTAATTTTACGTGTTAAGCTCATTTATAAATATTTTTCCTCCTATTTGCACTCCCAACAAAACACAACCCTAGCACACCCTGACAGTGTTATATATATGTAGTATAAGTTATTCTGAGTTGCAAGTTGCGACTCGTTTGGTATTTGATGTTAGCAGCTCTCAGCCTCTCGCTTCATCTCTTAAAAAGACCAGGGATCCCTTGTGGATCTTACCAATTTCAGAAATACCATCATAACTCGTGTTCGTTTGTTGTGTTATGGATTGCCATTCCTGTATTTTATGCATTGCTCCGCTTCTGATGCTTGCTTCATTTACTTGGCAGTGACCCCATTAAACGCCCATCTTTTGCTGGCATAGTTGAGGCACTAAAGAAGCTGTTGAAGTCTCCAGCAGAGATGATAAAAATGGGTGACACGTAACGGGTAGGCAGCCCATAGTTGTTGCTGTAATTTGTTCCCTGTGTATGGAAAGGTTATTTATCAAAGAGTAACTCGACCCTTGGGGTCGTTTACTCGTTTATTCTCTGACCAGCGGAACTCTTGGCTGTTTGCAAGTGTATAATACTAGCTTTTTGGTAAGCCGTTTCGGAAGGGCAATAAAAGTCTTCAAAATGAAGTCTAGTAAGTATTAACATCAAAGCCGAAAATAGGTGAAACCTTTATCTTACAGGTTTTACCGAACTGCTGAATAGTTTATTCAGAAATAAATTGATGATCTCAAGCTCTTTTATGGATAGCTTGAAGTTAAAAATATTTGAGGATATGTGTTTTGTCACACTACGGCCTCATAGATTTATGTAATTATTTAAATTTTAACTTTCTTTTAAGCCACGAATGTTGTAATAATTATTTTGACAAAGCATGAAACGTGAACCTTGTTCTATTATGGCACTCGTTTGTGGCTTAGATTAGCCATTTCTGTAGTAAGGCAGTTGGTTGAAGTTGTGTGGATGTGTATGCTTCTTGGAATCTAGGTGATGGGGAGCAGAAGTTCTAGAAGGCCTTGACAATTGACAGAATCAAATGTGTATCAATTATCATTATCAAATAAGTTATGTTATTATTTCACATTTTCTATCCGTAAATTTCTTCATAGGGTAGCTGGCATTTAAAGTGCACCCGCACTTCAGCCACTATCATTGATAAGAAAATAAAGAGAAACGATTAATAAAATGCTATTTTCTTTTTCATGTAGAAGATTTAAATTCGAGATATTATTTAAAGAATGCCAAACTAATTCCATTTGAATACACATTTTTTCACACTCAGTAATCCTTTAAGTGAATTGTAAATTATATTTAAAAGAAGATAGATACTGTTAATTTTAATTTTAATTTATAAACATGTCTTTGTACAAGGTTGAGTTATTTTTCCCATAAAGTATATAGATTTATATAATAATGCAATTGTGGAAGTTTTGTATTAAGAAAAAGTGATATTGAAAGACATGTGACTAAATTTTAAAATTACAAGTTAGTAGAGAAAAAAGAAAGAAAATATAGAAGAAAAGATGCAACAGGTCCAACTCCTCTAATGAAGAGTGATTGTTAATATGGATTCTGTTTTACCGTGTTTTACCGTGAATTCTGCGCATGACAATGTACTCACTTAAAACATAATTTCAAATTATAATATAAAGATACTGAAAAAATGACTACATATAAAAATACATATGAATCTGAATCTATATCTATATTATTACTATTCTCCAATGAAGGGGTAGAGTTGCTTTATAGTTATTAATTATTTCAAATCCATCCAAACGCAACTGGAAGTCGGAGGAAGACGACGAGGTTAAGGTGATGACGGTCAATAATGAAACTGACAGTGTGTTTGAACTTTTAAGTTTGATATAAAGATAAAAATGAGGAATATCTATTAAGTTTCTTTCCTTACTTTTACCTAGACTATAGACCTTTTTTTAAAAAAAAAAATGTACAATTATAGATTAGAGAGACAAAGACGTAGCGACGAAAAGGAAACGTAGAATAGAGAAAATGAAAAGATGAGATATTATTTATTTATTTATTTAAGGTAGAGCTGGGTGGTCGACTGGTCTTTCAAAAATTTGTCCAAAGAATTGTTAAAACAACAAATGGTTGGAATCGCAACCATTCCGAACCTTTGTACACGGCGTAATGGTCAGCCTATGGACTCGAGCCCATTTTAGACGCCTCTATATTAAATTTTTTTAAACCAAAATAAATATTAAACTTCTTTTAAATTTTTAACGACAAAAGCAATGTCTCAACAGTCAAGGCAAATTGTAAACGTTAATTTTCATCCTTAAATTTTATACGTGCTTCATTTTACGCGAAAATAAAGGAAAAATTAATTTAATTCCTAAACTTGCAAAGTATTATTAAATGAATCTTTTTTAATAATTCAAATTAGTCATCATAGATATTAGTTTAGGAATTAATTTGAATATTTTTATATCATTTCAAGAATTAAATAAATAATTTCTTAATTTCAGTAATTAAAATGTAATATGCACACAATTTTATTGTTCAAAATAAACCTTTACTCCAAATAATTATGAGTTAGATTACATTTTAGGTAGTTAATTTAACATTTTTTTCAGGTGGCCATCTAATCATGGAGAATATTTGATAGTTAAAAACTTAAAAAATTCATTAAAAAAAAAGCATTTATATTACCTCTACATTTCAATTTTGTTTTTAATGTAGCTCATTTTCAAAAAAAATTATCAGCTACAGATGTCTTAAGTCAGTCACTGCTTAAAGGAATTAAAATATATATATTTATATATATTCTTTAAAAAATTTCTTTAATAGATTAAAATTTTATTCTTATTAATTTTAATGGCACAAATTAACATAAATTTAGAAAAAGGAAAAGAAAAGAAAATATCAAAATAGTTACCCAATAGACACGGCGGCTGCAGACTAAAGTCAAAGTTCTACTCGCAGTCTACGAACTCCGAAATTTCTCACAAAAATAAATACACACACTTTTTCTCCCACAGCCCTCTGCCCCCGGAGAAAGAAAGAGAAAACCTCAGATCCTCGCCGGAGAAGAGAACTCACGCCGCCGTCAAAATCAATGGACGCCACCGAGAAGCAAGCAATGGTGCGCGACGTCGCGCTCCAAGTCGCCATGATCCTCATCATGATCCTCATCTTCCTCTTCATGCACGGCATCCCTCAGAGGATCCTCGCCTGGCTCCGCCTCCCTAGCCGAACCACCGTCCGAGCCAAGCGCCACTTCGTCCGAGGCGCTCAGCTCCTCGCCCAGGCCCGAGCCTCCTCCTCCAATAACCGAACAAAATCCGATTCGCTCGCGAACGAAGCCCTAGCCGAAGCTGAGAAAGCGATCGCGCTCGATCCAAAGGACGCAGCGTCGTACCTACTGAAAGCGATGGTTCTCGATCTGCAAGGGTTCCGCACCTCGGCGCTGGACGCGATAGACGCCGCGCTGTCGCCGCTGGCGGCGAAGTCGCTCGTTGAGGAGGAGAGGGGAGACGCGCTGTTGAAGAGGGCGGAGCTGAAGATTGCGATGAAAGACGGACGAGTTGACTCGGCGATTGCGGATTTGAAGGAATCGGTGAAGCTGAGTCCGAAGAACGTGAGAGGATGGTGTGTGTTGGGGGAATGCTATGAGGAGAAGGATATGGAAGAGGAAGCGAGGAAGGCTTATAAGGAGGCTCTTGAGTTGGAGCCGCAGTTGAATGTGGCTCTGGAAGCGCTCAAGAGGTTGGGATCGGAATAATAATAGCTGTTAGAATAGGTGTGACTTTTGATATGGTGGTTTTTATATAACTTTGTAGTTGATTATGTAAGGTTTGATTTTGCGAAGAGTGCTTAATTATATGATTACCTATGCACTAACTCATTGGATGTTATGTGCGAAAATAAAATGCTGGTTGATCCATTAAAATGCGAAATCTTAGCAATAGAAAGAGGGTACAGTGGTACACTTGCCAATACCTGAAATTGTATAGCATTGAGTTGAATCTGACGTGTGTTTTCCATTTTTTCGTTGGGTTTGTGGGGGGCAAAACCCTAAACCCTTGTTGTTTAGGTGTGCTTGTACACGATGCTCTGCGATAGGTGAATGTCCATCAGAAATTACAAAAGGTGAGAGTAGTTTGGGTTAAAACAAGGCTTATCTAAGAGCTTGTATGAGTTTAAGGATCGTACAAAGTGAACCTTTCTCCATCATGGGTGAGGCAAAGCAGTGAGACTGGAACAACGGACTTGTATCACTCATCGAAGATGCAGTTTGTATTCGTATAAACAGTAACGAAATGTCACTTTCACTTGTGAAATACAAGCAGCCTAGCAGCACCTGATTCCAGCAACAGGGTGCGGTTGCTGGATGAATGTACGATCGTCACATTATACCAGAAACTGCGTCTACAAAGCCAATTTGTGGCCAAGATAATTCTTTACTATCCAGCCACTTGAGTGTAGGCGGAACTTTGACTAGAAATGGCCTTAAGTTATCATCATCAACTTTCTGTTATGTTTAACTCGGTCATGTTTAAGCTTTCAAATATCAAGAAAGCTTCCCAAAAATTTGTGGCATTCATTCTGCCAGTAAGGCTTTCAAAACGGTCCCAGGAAAACTCTTCATTATGGGACAAAGGAGAAGAGCATAGGTATCTTGTTGTGTCGATAGAGTGAGAGATATCCAACACTTCTAGTGACTTAAGCAATCTGAGAGGCCCCAGAGCAGTGAAGCTAGCTAATTTGTTATGACTCAAATTTAAACGAGATAGAAGTTGCATGGCCTCCAACCCTGTCCCAAGATAGTAGGATAAGGCTTGACTGTTGTATTCGGAGGATGGAGAAGTTAAAGTGAAATTTTAAGATATGAAAGTTATACCTTCTGTTGATCGAAGTTCGTTGTGGCTTAGGTAGAGCATTTGCACCCACAGCAAATTCACAGTGGATCCCATCCTTGACAATCAGAGATTTTGAAATCGAAGACAAATATGGTTTGCTTCGGCTGCTTCTGTATAGTAGTGACAGTATGGTAGTAAATACTCCCTTGTTGAAGTTATCTGCAGAATCATCAAACATGAAGAAGACATGGTTTTTTGTGGAAGAACAGAAGATTTGCAATAACATAAAGCTAGTTGTCAATAAAAGAACACAGCAGGTTGGCATTATCAAAGGTTCAAAAGTCAAGTACAATTTTATAGAAATTTAGAAAACCTAGTTGATTAAGCATATTAAAAAAAAAAAAAAAAAAAGGCATCTAGAACAGCAGAAAATTACAGGAAGATATCACAATCTAAGTACTCAGGTGTGAATTTGGTTCTAAAAGTCTTCAGTTCTACAGATTCACTCATCCCAAATGAGAATCTTAGATAATCATTCGGTTAAAACTGAATAACCACATTTTAGTCATGCTTTGTATTTCCTATTGTAAATGAAAACAGAAAACAGCCAAGGTAAACAAACTCATTTGGGAGAAGATATTAAATGAAATGTCCAGTTATTCTAACTGGCTGTCATGGGCAATGTACATCTATTGAAATTCACATCAGTGTCTGACATCATTGTCAACAACAGAGACGATTATATGGAATCATGCTTCTGGTAGACATTTAATACTGAAGAGCAAAATACCTGCTTAATTAATATCAGGCTATGCTCATCCTTGTAGTACAGAGAATGTGTTGGATCCAACTTCATCAGATCAGCATAAAGTTGACAAACTTTTTCAGTATGAACTATTCTTTGATCATGTGGAGATGATAATGAATCAAGAGCATTCAATAGTCTTGCAAGTGTAAGCTTGCCAATTTTACTACAAAATGTAACAAGGCATGATATTTAGAAATAAAACAGGAAAATATGGTTAAAAAACTTCCAGGATGGTCACTCATACCAGTAATATTTAGAAATAAAATGGGAACACATGATGAAAAAACTTAAAAGGTGGAATTTCAAATAATAAAAAAAAATACCCATTTAATAAATCAATCTTACCAGTCGATCTTTGACAATAAATCCCGAAATTGAGTTATTTCTTCAGCAATTTCCTATGTGCACTGAAAGGAAGTTGTTGGAATATGGTGATTCGTAGCACTTAATTGATCAGCGGAAAGAACGAATCTAATTCCTGAAATGCTCAACCTTTTGGAAATCTTTATCCTCCCATGAAGTCATATTTGCACCCTGTCCTGCAGCAGATTCTGTATGAGCAGTCTGTACACACACTTTAAAGGTAATTTGGGAAGGATTGCCATAGTGATATCCACTTGAAGCTACAATACCCCTAGAATGTCCAAGGTTGATCTCTACAGGGTAAGTTTGTGAAGGTTGGAGCCCTGCATTTCCAAGGTTTAGATACGCAACCCAAACTTGAGCAATGTTTGAGTTGTTTATTGAAAACGGTTTCCAAACAACACCTCCTTTAAAAGTTTAGATTTAACAGTCACTGTGGATGAGTTTACACCCTCAACAACTTGATTGAAATAAAGAATGATGAGAAGTATTCCAGGTAGCGATAGTGTATTATTTAACAGAGACAAATCACAACCTTGACAGCCCTTGTTTTCTCTTAGAACTATATCATATCCAAGGGAAGGCCAAGACGAAACAAGTAGAGGATCATCAATTTTCACTGTTTGATCAACAAGCCAAAGATGATAAAACCAGCCACTCTGATCATCTGGATCAGTAAAAATAGCATTGCGGACAAGCTCAAACTCCTCTTCTAAAACTTTTTCTTTAGGGAAATATCCTTCAGCCTTTCTTTTCAGCAAATCTGACAAAAGCATGCTGAAAAATTCCCAATGGGATATGTATTAATAAGGCTAGTTAATCAAGAATCACATTTTATCCAATGAAGCGAAACCTTGAAGAATGGTGTTAATTTAAAAAAATGAATGAAAATCCAAAAAATAATACACTGTTGAAACATCTCCTGGTCATATTCAATTGATAAAGGCCATTAAATCATGTATGATGATCATTCAATGATTTTGGAAATGGACAGGTTCATGTTTTGATGAAACATGGCATGTCACCATGGTTATTTTAAAAATGCTCCCACTGATATATTTTGAGTTTGTTTGTCTCTGTAAAGATTTTGCAGAATACTTCCAAAGTAGCTGCCAATTACAGTATATTCATAAGTGCTGACTGCTGAAAACAAAATTTCGGGCCTAAATAGCTTTAGTTATAAAATGAGTGCATTCTGCATACACGTAGGAAAAAGCACCGCCAGCATGGCAAAGCAAGCACTGGAATAGTGGAATGTCCCTTTCTTGCTATCACTATTTTTATGGTAGTACCTGCAATTGTGCCATGCGGAGTAATTGCTAAAATTAGCCCCTATCACTTCTTCCGTGTATTTCAACTCATCCTCATCTGATCTTTTCATCAGTGCAGCAACAAACCTGGAAGTGACATCCACCCAAAACGAAAAACCAAATTACCAAAAGATATTTCAAATTATTATCACTATTATTTTTTTAAATAAAAAAAATTCTATGAAAAGAGATCAGGATTAAACCTTCGGTAATTCCATGCGTGAAAATTTCGACGACCAGCCTTCTAAAAACCATTCAGGAGGCGCAACTCGTTATCCATCGACGAATGCCCCTTGCTTAGTACCCATTTTCTATGATGCCACGCACCGTATGACTTGAAATTCTTCTTCAACGCACTCTCCACCTAAACCAACACACACACAAAATCAATCGAACATAACCAAAAACGATTCCGAATCACGCACTCGCTGAATGATTCAATTCTCCGAATTTTATTTTATATTTTTTAAAAGAAGAAACACAAAATCTTCGTCTACATTATTCACTTCAATTATAGTTGAAACTGAAAAAGAAAAAGAAAAAACGCACCACTCTGAGCTCCTCATCGAAAATTGAAGCAAAGGATTGTGGATCGGAGTCGGAGCCAGATGCGAGGAAGTGTTGAACGGCGAGCTTTCTGTAATTCCAAGCAGTGTAGCACTCTGGATTGGCCTCAAGGAGCTTCGCGCTCAGCTCCAACGCTTCCTTGCTGTATCTGTACCCATATATTTGTGCAATTCGAATCGAGAAAAAATGGTAAGTAATCGAAAGTGAAAGAGAAATGAAATAGAGAGCAAGAGAGTTAAGGATCAAACATGCGATTGTGGTAATTGGGGAGGAAGTGAGATTGAAGCGAGCGAAGCTTTTCGGCTTTGGCTGATAAGGCTGCTGCATCTTCTTGCCTCAATGGTTTGCGAGGCCGACCGTGCATTTTTAAAACGCTTTAATTTTAGACAGGCGGAATAATTTTTGTGCTCTAAACGTTGTACAGATTACAGAATGTTACAAAGTTATATACATAAATATAATAAGAATTCGAAAGACATTACCCTTTTTTTTATTAAATATAGTATGAAACTTTCAGTGTTTAAAAATCATTCGAAATTTTGTTCTCAATTTAGTTTAGATGAAATGTCTTTATAAGTTTTTAAAGTGTTTATTGAATAAGTTTCATTTTGATGCTCTAAAATATTTTTATATTATCATTCAATTACATTTTTTTTTATTTATATAAGGTTTTAAGTAATGAGTGAGAAATTCAACTATCATAATTTATGTGATAATATATTAAAAAATTTACACCGTTAATACATATAAATTAAATCTTTGAATTTTATGTATTGTTATATTGTCATTTTAAAGTCAAAAGGGTATTCATTTGTAATTTTTAACAAGATATATATTTTTTAGAGAAAAGAGTATAAAATCATCCTAAATTTTTATCCTTTACAAATCATCACATACTTTAAACATTCTCTATCAGTCCCTAGGCTTTGATACATACTTCAACAGACATTTTTGTTTTAAATTTGTTCATACAATTGGCATAAGAACACATTAAAACATATTAACCATTTGTTTTAATTAAAGTTCGACAATTGACTAAATTTAAACCATATATTTCACTACAACTACTATTAATTTTAGCAAATTCTTTCATAGACAGATCTATTAAATTATAAGTTAAAAGTTTAAGAACAAATTAGGAAGATTTTAAAATTCATAGTGACATTTTGCAAAAGGATATAAGTTTAAGGGGATTGGATACTCTTTTCCCTTTTTTCTAATTAAAAATATTTCTTAAATCTATGTAATTTATTTAAAGAAGTAAAATAAAAAATAAGTAGTAATAACTAAAAAATAATGCTTAGTTTTTAATTTATTAAAATGTCTCATTTAAATATCCCCTCACCAGTTAGTAGTTAACTCATCTACTTTATATTTTCAAATACTGACACATGCATTCACTCAAAATTATATTTAAAGACAAAATGAAACTGCATTTTTTGGTGGCAACATATAGAATTTTCTTCTCTAACATGTTCACTCATATGCACCTCCAAATCTCACGTCCCATGATGCGGACAAAGAGAGCAGACAGCTCAAATATGATAATACAGAACAGCAAATAACTGGTCTGAAATGCCATGATAAGTTAACATAAAATTTCTCATCTTACTTTGAATAATCTCACAGCCTATATTTCTACTTTCCTAGCTGAGTGACAGCCAACGAAGAAAAACTGTTGGAATCCTCAAGGTTTCCTAACTCTAGTTAATTTCTGCTCCAGCTTATATCTTTCCTCCCATTGTAACACTTGATACTTGGACTTTCAAAAATCATAACCCCCACAATCCAATTATTGGTCACAGTTCATTTCTCCATTACCTTGCTGTTTGTTCATCTCCACACTGATTTCTGGCTTGTCTCCATTAGAAACGACTTCTGTAGCAATGGTCCTAATATTGTCCTCTTTGGAATGCAATTCTGATGACTTCCCATTTTCAAAAGAACCATGGCCATTCAGAACAACCTCCCCAGCTAATGTTTCTTTCTCACAAGGAATAACCGATATTCCATTCTCAGAACTCTTCATGGCTTCTGATGTGAAAGCTACGGATTTCATTTCCTGGGAGCCAGACTCATCAGTGACATTTGCTTGTGATTCTCCCACAGGAATGATATTTGCTCCCGTGCCCATATTTTCAGCATTGTGGCCCATTTTATCTTTAGAGGGTTTCCTTTTTGAAGATTTCTTCTTAAATCGAGCTTTCTTAGCCTTTGGGGGCTTTGGGGCATTCGAAGTCTCATCAGCCACGGCAACAGATTCTGCTGCCCTTTTTCTGCATGGAATGACTGTCAACTCTGAATGGCTCAACTGGTTTTGGGATGAATGAGTTGCACTCGACTGGATAGCTAACAAAGCAGTTCTGGCTGCTTTTATCTCTGCTTCTTTCTTTGTTTTTCCAGCTCCCCCAATATAGAGAATCCCCCCAATGTCGACTGTACATGTAAATACAGGTGCTCGACTTGGTGTTTCATCCTTCTTGCACTGATACATAGGCATTGCATAATTCATCTTCTGCGCATACTCCTGAAGTAAATTCTTGCATAATCCAGTTTCATTCTGGAAGAAACACCATTGACATGGTCATAGGCAGCAAAGTACACCATAACTTAAACAGTTTTAACAGCCTAGAATGCAAAACATAAAAAAATCTTTTATGGTAGGAGACAATACTATCAGGAACACCTTAGATAAATTGTGCAACAAACTTGTAACGTGTTAAAGTATTGCATCAGATAACAAGTTACATTTCAATAACTAGGTGAAATATACAGAGTGCAGTGCTGCCAGCTTGAACAAATTTAAGCAGACTTTTGACAAAATACAAATAGGTTCATGGGTGTTTGTTAGATAAGTAGCAGTGACCAACAATCAACCCAAGAGTCAACAAGAATCTAATTCATTCTGTTAAAATTTGTGCCTATCAGTGACTTTCCATGCAAAAAAACTACAAATATGCAACAATTATATTTCAGCTTATAGTCAAAATGGACAACAACAAAGTGGCAGATAATAGCAAGAAGTACAGACTGACAACTTGGGTTAAGCAAAAACAAGAACAAAATGATAACGTTTTGGGTCTCAAGTCTCAACCAATCACCCCTCTTTCATATCAATTGCGTGTAACTTTTATAGCGGCTAGAGGGTTCCTCATGCCCGCTGGAGAAAGAATATTATTATCGAACTGTGCAGGGGCAGAAAAAACTTTGACGTAATTTTTCTAATAGCAACTAGAGCTAACAGGAAGGCAGAGAATTATATACAAAAAACCTGAATGCAAACAAAAATACTTATCACTCGGACATTTGAGATAAATCTATTATTTATAATAGACGAAATCCTATTAATCAAGAGCATAAGGGATGCTAAGTTATTCTCCTACTGAAAAGCAAAAACAGAAGGAATCAAAAACAATCACATCAACAAGGCAATGCACACCAACCCTGCTGCAGACAATGAAATATAACCATTAGCTTATCACCACAAAGATGCGGAATACAACCATGCAATAACAGCCAACAACAAAAGTTCGAAATTCGTATTCAACAAAGACTACTTACAACAGGCTGAGTGATGGATCGATTAACTTCCTCACATTTGGCCAGCTCCACCAAAGCAACTTCGGCAGCCGATTGCTCGGCCGCCTTACGGTTGAAGAACCCAGGCAAAGAGTCATACCTGACATCATTCACTATCACAGTGGACCTGAAATAGGGCTCATGGGAAGGCCCTTCCTTGATAGTTTCATAGACAGGTGTGGGAAGCCCCACCTTCTGAGCGTACTCCTGCAATCTGCTCTTGAACACATAACAATTTGAAACACCTAACATTCCCAAAAAATAAAAAATTGTTAGCAACCTGCATAAATCAAGATCTCAAGTTCCCAACCTAAATATGCCTGGTCTAGTCGACTTGGTCACTTGTTCCTACTCAAATCCCCTTTCTTATTGTTCACAAAATAAAAATAAAAATAAACTCTGGGTCAAAGTCACATTTTTTTTTATAGTTTACTCAGTGATCCAAAAAAAAAACAAAAATCCTCCTACGTATTCAGTTTTCTTATTCCGATGAAAACACAAGCAAATATGTTGCAGATATTATGTAGACTAAAAGAAGTAGCTCCGATAAACACACACACACACACACACAAAAACACGGAGAGGGAGTGTACCTTGGAAGTCCTCATTAGCGGCCATAGCCCCGAAGGTGACAGGTGCAGAACGGTGGGAAGTGGAGAAGAGAAGTGAGAAAGAGATGAGGATGGGGTTTGATGCTCTGATTGGTTGGTTCAATCTGATCAGTGCCACACGATTTTGGTGTGAGGTAACACGAGAGAGTTGAGTGTGTGTGGGTGTGTGAAGTGAAAGTGAAAGAGAAGAGTGCTGGTGTTCTGTTCAGAGAGTGTGCGGGGAAATGCCGGAATCTGCGCCGCTTTGTGGAAGGGACGCGTTTTTTTTCTCTGTTTCGTATCCTATAAATAGAGCTCTCGTTCACCGCCATCCGATGGATATGCCCTCCTTCTCTCCTTTTGTGTTCAGCTTCATCCAACCGTCCATCCGCCAACCCATAAATGCTACTAGGAAAGAAAATTACTATGGGTATGTTCTCCGATGAAGCGGAGCAGAATCAGATGAAATGTATTAAAACCCTATTGTTTTGATATTTAAAATATGAATAAAATGGACGTGGATGGAATAAATTTCACTCAATTTCACCATTTGTTATTTTCCTCGTTTCCCTACAATTTGGGTATAATAAGATAAAATCCTCTTTTTTCTATCTTTTACTCATAAAATTATTATCATTTCACTCCATTTCATTACTAAAGTATCCAAATAATAGAGAGAAATAATTATGCTACTTCATTATGCTCTTATTTGCTTCATTCTATGTCACTTTATTCCACTCTATTACTTACCATCAATCCAAACATACCCTACCTCTTATCCCAATAACCATCATTTTTCAACTTTTTTTTAATGTTTTATAATTTTTTTTATTTATAATATTTAAGTAATATTATTTTTTTTATTTATACCCTTAATATGAATGTATTGATTAAATAATCAATACATTTATCAAGATAAATAATAATAATTACAAAAATAATTTTCTCAGCTCATATAATTTATACATTTTAAAGATTTTTTTATCTTAACATATGTGTTATTTGGTTTTCAATAGTTATTATAAAACAGATAAAATAAAAAATAATTTTTTTTAATTGATTTGGACCATTGATCGGTAAAGTGAATGAATAAGAAATTAATTACTCTTACAACCTGTTTGGTACAAAAAATCCAACATGGAATTGGGGCTTGGAATTTAAATTGGGAGGTCCAATGTGAATTTTCTTGGTTGGAGCATTGTATAGATTGGAATTGTAATCTCACAATCTAATTTTATGAAATTAAAAAATAACTAAAATTGACTCTTCTTAATTCCTAATTTATATTCCATATATTGTAAATTTTAAAATTTATTAACTACTCATCTCTCATCATTAAAATCTATATAGTTCTTTCTTGTTATCACTTATTTTATAACAATTATGTTTCAGTTCTTTAGTACACCCAATCATAAAATTTAAGATTATAAGTAAATTATAATTCCAATTCTTATTGAAATAAAAATTCTAGATCACATTTTCAATTCCAACATTCAAATAGACCCTTATACTATTTGGTGGCATCCGCATTTGATAAATGTCATTGATCTTATGATGATTAATCTCTTAGCTTTTCATATAGCTCTTTTATTCAACTTTTTTCAGCAAGACATTTCCTCATTTCACCAATCTCATTATTTAAGAGAAGTGAAAATATTAGAATTTTTGTTATCGATTATTTTGGAACATTTAATTAATTCATTAATAACTATAAGATTTTTTTTGCCACGATTGATTATTTTAAAACTCAAATAAATTATATAAAAATATTTAATGAACAATGCAATGGAACAAGTCCTTATACTTTATCTGGGTTTTAAATAAATTTTGTATGACTTAGCAAATATCAATCATTGTTTATGAGCAAGGACTCTTTTTAATTTTTTTTAGTTACAAGAAATTAATTACAAACATTTTAGTCTATATGGACTAAGATTATATACACTAAAAAAAATATGGACTAAGATTATAGGTACCAACAAATTAATGTAACCTGAATTTAAAAAAAAATTCATCATATTGATTTTTATTTTATTTTTCTTTTCCTATTCCCATTCTTTTATTTGCTTTTGCGTAGTCTCTGCTTTATTTGTTTATAGTAAACAGACATTAATTACAAGGGGGAAATTTTATTGATTGACAAAGACGGATTAGAGGTGGTCAACTATTATGAACTGTGAAGGTCAAAGGATCATTGATTTGTTCTTACAGTTGACTTCGTGTAGCCCACATGGATACTCAAGAATATATTCCCAAGTCATGCAAGAGATAATTACAAGTAAAGTAGCAACTCATCGTTCTTATTTAAAAAGACAAATTAAAAATTCCACTCCAGCGTTCACGCACTTCTGGCACAGGACTTTCCACTATGAATGGAATATAGCCAGAAGAACTTGGTTATATGGAAAAGGCGAACAAATTTGGGCTGGAGCGCTTTGGCAAATGGATGCACAAAATGTAACCAATAGCCAGTACATTGACCAATCAGTCATTTAAAAAACAAAAAAAATCAATTGGTGAAGACCTACGACTCCTGAAAGTATAAATAACTCACCATCCAAATATGTTGCAATCAATGTAAATAAATTAAACCCATTACTTATTTTATAATTATTTGTATTATTTAGTATAGAATTTATAAAAAATAAATCATAATACAAGAGAATATACCAAACACAAAATAGGATGAAGTGTAGGTTTTTCAGATAAATAGGGTGAAATGTCATTTGTTGATATCTGAAGAGGATAATAAATACATTTTACCCTTATTATTATTTTCAGCTCTATTTTCTCAGTTACACAGGAGAGAAGAAGTCCAACCCATTCAAAACTACACTGTGCTGCCGAAAATGAAAAATACACTGCTCTTCGATGAGATAACATCCTTCACCCCAAAACAACAACAACAACATAATAACAATAAATTAATAATAATAACATCACATCCAGTTGAGAGGTCCATGTTTTCGGAGTGGGTGAGGAGTGCTAATCATTTCAACTATTTATTTTTAAACTTCATGAGAGTTGAGACCTAGCTTACATGCTAATTGCCAGCCATGTTAGTTTTTGTAAGCGTGGTAATTGGATTGGATGTAGGCTGATAATATTACCTCAAACCCAATTTTATTCATTACTTTTCTTCAGCCCGAAAAAACAGATTTGTTGTTTTAGCCTCTAATTTTTCAGCTGCCTTAAGAATCTCGGTCAATATTTCCACAAGATCTTTTTACTAAGGATGAGAGAAAACCAGATCAGGGATTGAACTGGTCAAGGTATTGGTTCAAGAATTTAGATGTTTAATCAATTCAATCGAGGTTTAACTGTAATATAATAATATATATATATATATATATATATATATATGATTAATTAGAATATAAAAAATATATTAAATAATTAACATTAATATAAAAAAAAGATATATATTCATAGATCTATAAAAATAAATATAATCCATATAAAATTTCTCTAATCTCAGCCTCACAACATGATCACAAAGCATTTGAAAACAATATTTGTTACTGACTAACGGGGTTTATGATGAACAACTTGTAACTGATGGAGAGAGAATAAGAACAACCCAATAGTTTTTGTTAGTACTCTTCTTTGATTCCATTTTTTTTTCTCTTTTGTTCTATAGTTGTCACAAGATGTCAGTATTTAAGTTTTGACCAAAAAAAAAAAAAAATCAAAAGTTCCAAATCGGTCTAGTTCACCGATTTTCCCCGATTTTGACTGGTGCTGGTTTGGACTTCATCGGTTTGTTAGAGCTTAACCGAACCGACCAGGTTACTGGTTCTCGATTCCCAGCTCTCGGTTAATCCTGTCAGAGCGGCTGGTCCAGTTAGATTTTCTCTTCCATGTTTTTTACTCTAACATTATGCTTTTATTTGTCATATAATATCCATAAAAAAAATTTCAACAACACAAAATGTTGTTGGATTAAACTCCGAAATCAAAATTCTAAAGTGATGGATTTTCTGTGAATAAGAGAATGATAAATTATGTATGTTATCAAATCCAACCTTATTGTCTATTGACTAATGTTTAGTTCGATAGGCTTTTAAAACTATAAAATCATAATTTAAGCAAAATTAATAATATCTGTGGCTTATCTGTGGGACTTTAATACACCCCTCATGCTTAGGACTGGGCTTGGAGCGTGCAATTTGTTTGACTAGACATATGGGAGTCCAATAACAACTACATAAATTTTGATACTATCTTAGAATTGAGTAGGCTTGACTCAATCCCAATAGCTAACTCAAAGGATAAGAGTTGCCCAAAATATATAAAGGCTATCTAAGCCTTATTTATATGCAATGTGGGACTTTAATAGGCTAGTGGTTATTCTTTAATATATTGCACTTGCCAAAAGATGTAGTGGTGGACTATTGGCCATGCATGCGAAGAAATTAATGAAGAAATATAAATTTTGGCATAATCAGAGTATCAAATAAATTGTATTCTACCTAATAATAAAATAATATTTTAGGTAATAGTATAAGTCTTATATATTACTATCACTCTATTATTAAATAAAGCTTAATTTATATTTTGATAATCTATATAACTACACAAGAATTTCATATTAATGAAAGAATAACTCGGGGGAAGCTTGAAAACTGCTAACTCCAACCTGCTACCATTTATTTCATAACTTTTGGAATTACAGGTTTGGGGTAAGTGGGGAGGGGACAGGGGTTGGTGGTTATATTTCTTACGATGCATGTGGCTGGATGCAGTAAATAATATTTTCAATAATAGTGTACTGGACTAGAAAATATGAGCCTATACTGCCCAAAACATAAGACCTCGGATAAAGGACCCAAACATCGGCCCAACTGAGGAGACCTCTCCAATGGGGCCCTCAGATCTTTCACAAGGCAGAAGTATCCCTTAAAGATCACACCTCAGATTTAGTCGAGAATATCTCCTATATCCCGCACATAATCTCCCTTTATTGCACTATATCTATACTATATCTGATAATTATCTTTAATAACCGACTAAATCGTAGGAATATCTCTTACATTTAAGGAAGATCATAACAGATCAACCACGGGGTCACCTCACACTATATAAGGGGCTCAACGCCCCCAGGTATGATGATCTCTATCACACAAACACCTCTCACTCCCTACGCTTTTACTGACTTAAGCATTGGAGTGTCTTTGTAGGTACCCCACCCCCGTTTCTATGGACGTCGGAGCTACTTGCATCCTTACCTTTACTTCTAAGTAAGAATAAATAGTATAGGTCTTATATATTACTATCACTCTATTGTTTAGACATACAGTGATAAATCCAGAAAATTTTAATAGTGAGAGTAAAAATGATATATTAGTATAAAAAAATAATAAAATGTGTTGTATTTTACTATTTTATCTCATTTAAAGTTAGTATGTGGTCAAACTCAATCAAATAATAAAGGTAAAATTATCTATATCTAAATAATTATTAATAAAATGATGCAATTTTTGTGGGGCTAACGTAGATCCGCCCCTGAAGACATGCTTAAACTAATAAGTGCAACTTTGATTCTTTCCATAAAAATATAGTTTATTTACTGCATCCATCCCTTGTTATATAAAGGTAATGCGACTTTTATGATATGATACGTACGATTTTTTTTTTTCAACCGCAAAATTTGTATTTAGATAAAGATTACTACTAACTTTTAGAATAAGTCAACTTCCCGCTATTCTGAATGCATGAGTATATAATTAAAGTGATATTTAATTAAAGCTATAATATACCGATCATGTCGTACAAAGAAACACATAATATCAAGAGTAATAATGCATATTCAAGACCAACAAAGCCTGACACAGTTGGTAGATGGCTGGGTTTTTTAAGCATGTGTCAGAGGTTCGACTCCTGCCAAGTGTATAGAAAAGGGCTTTGTTGGGAAAGGCAATACCCACTTTGGTGATCTCTACACCTCGAAGAGATTAGTCTTCGGCTGCCGGTCAGGCAATACCCTTAAGCAATAAAAAAAAATGCACATTCAAGAAAATATAAACAAAATCTTTAATAAAAATTATGGTGATTATTAGATGAAATAAAGTAATATAACTTACCAATTCATCTAAAGATTAATAATAATACCACATCATTCTAGATACAAAATTAAGAATAAATTTTTGCTTATATGACATCTTTCGAATATTAATTATTATTGAAGACCAATTTAATATGATTCATAAGAAACGGCAAATTAATATTAAATGCATACTACCAAAAAAACTTTGCTTTTTTGTTTGAGGGTGTTTACCATTAGCAGTGTTGACTAATTCCTTCGAGACGAGAGTTTCCCTTAGGGGTAAACCTCTAGCCACGTGAAAAATTTTGCTTTTGTATATCTTGTCATTTTACTAGTTGATTTTTCTTTTTATCTAGTCCTACCTAATATATACCAAAAAATTTCAAAGTACTTTTACACTTTCTTCTAGTAGGGAGTCGTCTTCATGTAAAATTACATGCATTTAATTTAACATATGAGATATAAAACCTTTTATGTACTTTAATCCAACAACTTAAGCTTTTGAATTAAGGCACATGAATGATTTTATATCAAATTAGATATAACGTGCATTAAAAGTGTAAAATCATTTTACATTATCATTAAAGGTGTCAAATGGGCCAACCCACTTTTATTTGGTCCTGACTCACGTGAGTCAGGGCCTAAAAGCCCACAATTATGAAAGGCCCACAGGGCTAAAAGCCCACAAGGCCTTGTGGGTCAGGGCCAGCCCATGGGCCAATTCACTTATAAAAATTTTGAATTTTATCAACTCTTTAAATGGACTTACCTATGAGTTGGCCCACTTATGGGCTAGCTCTGGTCCATGTATAAATTAACTTTAGCCCACATAGAATAATTTTAAATTTTGTATCTTTTAAAATGAGTTAGCCCTAGCCCCTATTATATATATTTAGTAAAATTGTTTTGAATATTTTCAATCATAATATTTATTTCAAATTTTCACATGTTATGTAATTCAATGGAATAATTATCTGTTTTAATGTTATTTTCATGAGATAAATTAAGTATATAATTATGAATTACTACATGTTACTATCAGTAAGATTGTTACTTTTATGTGCTAGTCATGACTAAGATGGATCGTGAAAAAGGTTTGTTAGGTCAAATGAATATGAGTCACTATGTAAAAACTAACCAAAGACATCTAATTGCGAAGATTGGTGGGCCATGAACTGTATGTTTCGATTAGAGTGTGTAAATTTAATTTTTGAATTAATATCATTTTATAAATATGATTTCAATAAAAGGGAATTTAATATAATGTGATTTATGTTTGAAATCTTCTATATTAAAAAAATTTAATTTGACAAAACAAATGCTTGGAATGTATCTACTAAACTTATTTTTATCTGTGAAATTATAAAAAGGGTACATGTTAAAATATTAATGTCATCCTTTATATGCCACTTCATTATTTTTCAGTTATACATTTGTCAGTTATATAAGTATAGAGTATTGATATATATTCCTGAAACTCTCGGGATTAGCATTAAATTAAAATAAAGATCTACTATTTATTAAATTTTAAATTTAATAAAATAACCATTTTCTTTCCCTTTATTTGTTTCTCTTACCTCTTACTTGTATTTTATTTCACGAAAAACAAAAAAAGGAAAAAACCTGCGACATACAAAAAACAAAGGAGAATGAAAAATGAAGCACAATTACACAACACAGAAAAGCGAGAGCCATGAACGAATAGAATGGAGCATGCGAT